>PVJA010049610.1:0-13668 GCA_004027025.1 Myocastor coypus
TAACACTCATAAATATGTATGCATCCAACAAGGGAGCAGCAAGTTATATAAAACAAACCTTAATGGACATGAAAAATCTAATACCCAATGCCACAGTCTTAACAGGAGATCTTAACATTCCCTTATCTGAAAAAGATGGGTCAAGCATACAAAAAATTAGCAAAGAAGTAGCAAAACTGAACCAGAATTGGAACAACTGGACTTAGTGGAAATACACAGAATGGCACACCCAACCACTTCAGAATACACATTTTCTTCAGCTGCAAATGGGATTTTTTTTAAAATTAGACTACATATTAGTTCATGGGTAATGCTGAAATATTTGCAAGAAAATGGATATTATTCCATGCATATTATCTGACCACAGTGCAAGGAAACTGAAAACAAATGCCAAAGGAAACCACAAGAACTCCAGAAATACATGGAAATTAAAGAGCACCCCTGTTAGTAACCACTGGGTTACAAATGAAATTAAACAAGAAATTTAAAAAATAACCACAATTTTATGAAAATTGAAACAAGCATACTGGAATTCATGGGATGCAATGAAAGTAGTACTTAGAGGGAAATGCATAGCCCTGAACTCACACATTAAGAAAACAGAACAGGAACAAATAAATACTCTAACGTAGCACCTAAACAGACAAGAAACAGAACAGCAAACAAAATCCAAAGCTCAAAGATGGGAGGAAATTATAAAGATTATAGCAGAAATTAATTCAATGAATACAAAGAAAACAATATGAAGAATTAATGAAACAAAAAGCTGGTTCTTTCAAAGTTTAAATAAAATTGATAAGCCCCTAGCTAACCGCAAAAAAAGAGGAAAGAAAGAGCTCAAATTCAAGCAATAAGGAATGAAATGGGCGAAATTACTCCACACCCAGCAGGGACTCTGAGGATCATAAATGGCTACTTTGATAATATTTACTCTCACAGAATTGAAGACACAGAAGAAATGGACATTTTTCTAGAAAAGTACAATTTACCAAAAGTGAATCAACAAGGTATAAGAACTCTCAGTAACCCAATAACAGCCAAGAAATACAAAATGTAATAAAAGGCCTACCGACAAAGAAAAGTCCAGGTCCTGATGGATTCATCCCTGAATTCTACAAGAAACTTATAGAAGATATAATCCCAACACTCCTCAAACTCTTCAATGGGATTGAAAAGGAAGCAATCCTTCCAAAATCATTCCTAGAGGCAAGTATTACACTGATACCAAAACCAGAGAGAGATGCAACTAAAAAAGAAAACTATAGGCCAAATTCTCTCATCCACATAGATGCAAAAATCCTCAATAAAAATATTTCCACTATGCTGGACGTGGTGGAGCACACCTGTAATCCCAGCACCTGGGAGTCTGAGGTAGGAAGATTGGTGTGAGTTCGAGACCAGCCTGGGCTACAACAGTGAGCTCAAGACCAGCGTGAACTGCACAGTGAGACCCTGTCTCATAAAGACAAAAAAAAATCTTGCCACTAGAACACAACAAATCATCAACAAGATTATACATCTTGACCAGGTAGGATTCATCCCAGGGATGCAAGGATTGCTCAATATATGCAAATCTATAAATGCAATATACTATAATCAATACAGCCAAAATGATAAATCACATGATTGTCGCAATTGATGCAGAACAAACTTTTGACAAAGTCCAACACTGATACATGTTCAAAGTCCTACAAAAAATTCAATAGAGGGCCTCTACTTCAACATGATAAAAACGATCTATATTAATCCAACAGCTAACATAGTTATAAATGGAGAAAAACTGAAGTATTTTACCTTCAAATCCTGTACAAGACAAGGATATCCTCTATCTCCACTCCTATTCAATGTGGTTCTGGAACCATTAGCTACAGCCATTAGACAAGAGAGGGAAATAAAAGGAATGAAAATACATAAAGAAGAAGCAAAAAAAAATCATCATTTACATATAACATGATAGTCTACTTGGAACACCCAAAATATTCAAAGAAGAACCTTCTAGAATTCATACACATATTCAGTAGCATAGCAGGTTACAAAGTCAAAACGCAAAAGTCAATAGCATTTCTCTACACAGATAAGAAACACACTGAGAGCGAAATTAGAAAAACAGTACCTTTCATGATAGCCATGAACAATGGAACTACTTAGGAATTAACCTAACTAAAGAAGTAAAAGACCTTTCCAGGGAATACTACAGTACTCTGAAAAATGTGACCCTAGAAGTTTTCAGGAATTGGAAAGATATTCCTTGCTCTTCGACAGGAAGAACCAAAATTATGATGATGGCCCTACTCCCTAAATTGTTATACAGATTTAATGCAATTCCTACCAAAGTACCAGCAACATACCTCACAGACCTGGAGAAATCATTCCTAATATATATATATGGAACTGAAAAAGACCCAGAATTCCAAAGACAATTCTGGACAACGAATGTAGGGCAGGAGGAATTACAGTTCCTGACCTAAAGCTATACTACAAAGTTCAGTAATAAAATCAGAATGTTATTGGCAAAAAAATAGACAAGAGGATCAATGGAATAGATTAGAAGACGCAGAAGCAAATACAAACACATTCAGCTACCTCATTTTTGACAAAGGGGCCAAATACGTTTACTGGAAGAAAGATAGGCTCTTCAACAAATGATGCTGGAAAAACTGGCTCTCTACCTGCTGAAAACTAAAACTTCACCCTAGTCTATCACTATACAGTCAACTAAAGTCAAAATGGATTAAGGCTCTAAATATTAAAAGAGTAATATTAAATCTCCTGGAAGAGAAAGTTGCAAAAAATCTTGAAAACATTGGGGTAAGCAAATAATTCATGGACAAAAATTAAAATGCATGTTTGACACTTGAAATAATCAATTACTGGGACCTCCTCTGGCTAAAAAGGTTTTGCAAGTCAAAAAAAAATAATTGCCAACAGAGCGAAAAGACAACCCACAAATTTCAAAAAAAATTAGCTAATAAGCATTTATACAAAGGTCTTCTATCTAGAATTTATAAAGAACTAAATACCATTAGGGACCCAAAATTCAAAGACCAAATCCAGGAATGGGCATCTGACATGAACATACAAGTCTCTGAGAAAGAAATTCAACAAGCCTACAACTACAAGCATAAATGCTCCACATCACTAGCCACCCATGAAATGCAAATTAAAACAACACTTAGATATCATCTCACCCCAGAAAAAATGACTATCATAAAAAAATCAACCAACAACAACTGTTGGAGAGGCTGTGGGGGAAAAGGACCCCTTCTCCACTGCTGGTGGGTATGCAGACTGGTGCAACCATTGTGGAAAGCAGTGTGGAGACACCTTAAAAAACTAGAACTGGAAATCCTATTCAATCCAGCTATTCCCCTACTGGGAATTTTCCCAGAAGGACAGAAAACATCATATCATAGTGATATATGTACACCTATATTCATAGCAGCACAATTTGTGATGTCCAAATCTTGGAAACAACCAAAATGTCCCTCATCTGACGAATGGTTAACATAGATGTGGTATTTTCACAAAATGGAATATTATTCAGCTGTAAAGAATGATAAACTAGAAGGCTTCGTATATAAGTGGATGTACCTTGAACATAAACTCATAAGTGAAATAAACCAGACCTATATACACAAATATCATGTAGTCCCCGTCTCAAAAAGGCAAATAATAATAATAATAATAATAATAATAATAATAATAATATAAAATAAGCCGGGCGTGGTGGCTCACGCCTGTAATCCCAGCACTCGGGAGGCTGAGGCAGGAGGATCGGTGTGAGTTCGAGACCAGCCTGGCCTACAAAACTGAGCTCAAGGCCAGCCTGAACTGCATAGTGTGACCCTGTCTCAAAAAGGCAAAAATAATAATAATAATAATAATAATAACAAATACCATGTAGTGTCCCTAGTGCAAGAACTCAAAAGATGAATAAATTAAGAAATAAATAGATAAATAAATCAATAATAATTTTAACGGGGTACCAGGAATCAAACTTACAACCTTGGTTTTCTGCATCTTCAACCCCTATAATTTTTAGAAGAATGTCTTAAATACAAAATACATTTGGAAGAGTTAAAAAATTAAGATTTGTTGAGAATGTTAATGTTTAATTCTTTGACCAATCTTACATACCTGTATCTATCAATCTAAACAGATTTGATGAAAATATGTAATTTAACCACTTTTAAATATTTGTTCTTTTTTCTTGAAATTCTGTACTATATGTACTCTTGCTTGTTAGTCTTTTTCTACTTTTGTTTCTGCTGTTTTTACTCTTTAAAATAAAATTTAAGAAAAGGAATGTAGTAGCTGATAGTTTTGAATGACAATATGTGTATAGTATTCAAAGAAGATCATTTGTAAAGGTAAAAACAAAATGCAATATTCATATTGGCATTTTCCTTTTTTAAAGCTGAGTAAATGATATTCATTTTATTTGTATTAGTACACATTTGTTATTAGTACATAATTGGATTACACCATGTTGACATTCACGGTGGGAAATTGATACATTATATAACACATCCTAATTGTGTTTTTGTCCCCTAAATTTTCCTTCCACTTTCTTGCTCCATTCTATAGCCCCATTCTGATTTGTAAAATCTCTATCTATATTTCACATTTTTTATGTTTTATTTTGTTTCTTAATTTTTCTTTAAATTTTTATGTAAGAAAAAAAACAAGTAGTATATGAGCTTTTCTGTCTGACTGTCTCTTTGCTTCTGGTTGACTAATACTCTGTTTTGCATAAATACATTTTTCTTTCCTGTTCAACCTTGATGGATATTTAGGCTATTTCCAAGATTTAGTTATTGTGAACTCTGCAATATTCATGTTGATACAAAGCAAAAGTTCACTTTGCATTTGTTCCGGTGAAAAGCTTTCCATTTCCCAAGTAACTGACATACTTTTTAGTCTGCATCCACATATATCATACATATTTGATACCACCTTATTCCAAAGCATCCTAAATATGTCAGGTTTTTCTCAACCATTGAATCAAAACATGTTATTCATTCAATATTCTTGGAATCATATCTCATGTAATCACCATATATATGACATACACATCTCTGCTTAAGGCTGGGACAAGACTAGAATGTTCATCTGTGAACTTTGGTTCTGTCTTGTGCTTTGTCTAAATTGCAATGAGCCCATCACTGAGCTCCCAGGAAAGTCCTATGGTAGATTTTATGTCCTGTATCTTCACAGGTGGAACGTATTCCTTCCTCCTCTTATGTTCAAGTTTGGGAGAAGAATAGTAGAGACAGTCATCTAGCTGCTTGGCTACTGTATTTCCAGTAGCTTATTACACAGGCATGATTACAGTTGCACCAATTTTGTGGCTTTTCCTACAGTCATTTTAACCTACTCAATATAGTGCTGGCTTTCAAGTCTAAGACACAGACTTAAATCATTCTTCTTTTCTGAAATTAAAGGTATATCTCTCCGAGTTTCTTGGAGTTGGAAGAGATGTGACACATGCAACTCTTTCCTTCCTACCAATTTCTGTGCATCTCACATTATTATACTGAAGCCAGAATCTATTAAAACACACCTGGCTTCCATAGGTGATGTGATGCAACTAAGTTTTGATGTGGGAATCATGATTCATATTGGTGTGTTCTTAGTCACTGTCTTGTTCTTGAGTTTATTTTTGTTTTGAATTAATATTACATACAATTATTCATCATTGTGTGCAGTTTATGAAATGCAAAATATCTGAATTAGCAGAAACCGTTGAAAAGTTTAATGAAAAGCATGTCTTCATAAAATAGGTTTATATGACTATTATTCTATAGCAGAAATTAGATAAGAGAATTTAGAAGTAAGCATTTGGTATAGACATTAATTAGAATGTTTCATGTAAAACTAAACTTTTTTTATTAGTGAAAGAGTAGAGAAAAATCAAGCAGGTTTCACTACAGACAATGGATGAAACCTTAGGCTTGGTAAATTTGGTAATCTATGTGACATCCTTCTTTACCTAATGAGAATACCAACAAAGCAAAAAACAAAATTATTATTAAGTTTTACATAGAAGTCCAGACTTGGGCCCTTGCACCCTGAGAGTGAACGAAAGACAATTTTAAGACTTCTTTGAAGTTCCCACGTTTTTCAGAGATTAATCAATAGGTTCTGCAAAGACTATGATCATGATTTAGCCAAATTTTGTGAACCACTACTATTCATTTTAGTATATCAGTTGTCTGGCTTTGAGGCTCAGTGATGTAGACAGGGTTTGTAATACAATGTGATACAACTACAGCAGTGATTCACCTATCCCATTTGTTAAACTAAGCCTCAATTTAGAAAAAAATAATGCAGATATTTTAATCTATTATTTCATACGAATTTGCAGGTTATAATCATCATTACAACTATGAACACTATTTTGAAGAACTGGCAAAAATTATTAAAAAAATTAACTTGCCTTTATTTGAACTACTTATTCCCTCCCCTTATAGAAATTGAAGGAATTGCTGATGTATCTTCTTGGTACTATAAGAATCACCTGACATTGTTATATGAGAAAGATTTTAAGATATTATATTTTTGAGAATAACTCTTTGGCTGCTAGATGGAGAGGCTATTCCTTTTAGAGTGAACATCATGTGCAGGGGGCATGAAAGCACCTGGTGTAGTTTGAAATTCTAAGATCATACTAAAGAAAGGATCATGAGAAAGTAAGACATGGGCAGGGTAAAGTTGAGCCATTGGAAAAGTCCTAATCTAGCAAGAAAAATGTTTTATTCTGAGAAGCATCTTCATTTCTTCAATGAATACACTTATACCTGGGGTAATTGACAATGTGATTAAAGGCCATTCATTCAGTGTAAGGTCATTAGCCACGAAAAATAAAATTACAAAAAAATAAAATAAAATTACACAGGAACTTACTGCAAGTGCAGATTCTTAGCTTTACTCTTGATATACTGAAACAAAATTTGTACTTTAACAAAAAGTATCACTTTCATATTGTGTTTATATGTGTTTAACAGAAATGGATACCAAAACGTGCATACCTCTTAAAGACTTATTTTAAAATTTACTGTTATGTGATGGGTATATTCCTACTTTAATACACATAGAGCTATATTGTTATTAATTGTAGATAGACAATATTTTACATATTTTGTTAGTAGGCTCTCAGTAATTTAATATTTTGATATTGTAGAGAACACTTTAGAAAAATTATGTGCTGGCTACTGATTAGGACCTCTGCTATATCTTGCTTCTCCAAATGCTCTGCTACTTTTGAGTCTTGCAGTCTTAATAGACCCTTTCAATGATCTTTAAATTTACTCCAACCGGTAGAAACTTCCCACCATAGCAAATATTATCTAGAAATACTGTCAAACTATGGCAAAGAAAGCTGCTTCTGGGTTTGTGCCTGCTATAAAGTATTTCCTGTAACGCTTGTGACGTCTGTGAGCCCAAGGTTCTACTGCTAGACTCTGCCAGCTTCCGTACCAGTTCCGACTCGCGAAGCTTTGGCCGCAGCCTTAGGAGGCGGGGCTAATGCGCATGCGCAGGAGTAGCTAAAGCGCTGTGCCTGTCCGTTGCCTAGCAATAGTAAACTGGGAAAACTAGTTCGGGCGGGTCACAATTGGGCTAGTCTGAAACAATTTGATGGCTATGGAAAGGAAAGTCATGGATTCCCCGAGGGTTTCCTTCGTCCCCTGCGAAGAAGGCAGCCTAAAGGCAGAAGTTCAGCTAAGGGTAACCCCGTTAGAGATTAAGTTCCGTGGTGCGCTGGCGGGGAAAGTGTACCGCCTCCCGCTTATTCTACACAACCTTGGTTACTGGAACAAGAAAATTCGGTTTTCGGAGCCAACCAAGCCACAGGTGACTCACTAAGGGGTGCTAGAAGCAGGACTTTTGAAGAGTATGGCTCCAAAACTGTTTCCGCCCTCGCTCACCTCCCATTGCCTCAGGAAGTAGATTCTGGGCTCTGGAGGATGCGGGAGAAAATAGTTGAATGAACTTCCTGGGCTTTGGCGATTGGGAATGTGTGTATTTTGTTTTATTTTATATTCTCTTTTGCTTGAAATTAGAATGTGGGGAGGAGAAGTTGGGGCAAAGTTGAATTCTTTTCATCATCCTGAGTTGGAAAGAAGGGAAGCTTTTCCAAAACTATTCATTTCTACCAGTCCCAAATCTCTGTCTTGGCTTCATGATTAATTCTCTAGTTGCCTTAAGACCATGAAACTACCCTTTCATTCATACTGTGTCTGAAATATTCAGAATTGTAGTAACAATGGAAAGTTTGATTATTTCATATTTTAACAAACATTTGATGAGCACATATGCAGCAAGCAGTAAGTGTAAGGAATACCCATCAGATAATGTCTTGGTCTCATAGGACATAGAAACTAGTGGAGGTATTTTTGTACAAGTTTTAACAGTCATGAAAATTAAGGTTCTGTGAAATGTTCCTATTTACTGATTTCAAAGTGAATGGAATTTCATCTCTGTCTCTCATTTTAGATCATGTGTGTCAATGAATGGCTATTAGTTTGCAAGACTTTTAGTATACAAAATGTGTTTTAAAATGTAAATCAATAGCTGAAAATGTTCAGAAGATGCTAATGACAAATCTAATCGAACACACATTTGAAATATAGATAGATAGATGCATAGATACATAGATTGAGAGGACCATCAGAAAAAGTGTTCTTATTTTCTATTGTCTACTCTTATAAAGGCATCATTACCTACCCTAAGCTATCAGAAGTAAATCTTAATGAATTCATGTATATGCATTTATCCACAAAACTGTTACCTGTATGAAATCATAGAACATATTTAACAGATCAGGAGACAACTAGTGCCCTTCCCTACAATTGCTGGAGTAATTACCCCATGGAAGTCACTACTGTTTCAACACCAAATTTACTTTTGTTTATTTCTGATTTTTGTATAAATGCACTAATCATTTTAGGTACTTGGAAGTTGTTATAAAATATATGTCTTAGCTGGGCGTGGTGGCGCACGCCTGTAATCCCAGCACTCGGGAGGCTGAGGCAGGAGGATTGATGCAAGTTCGAGACCAGCCTGGGCTACAAAAGTGAGCTCAGGACCAGCCTCAACTGCATAGTGAGACCCTGTCTTAAAAAGACAAAAAAAAAATAAATAAATAAATAAAAAAATAAAATATATGTCTTTAGAAACTATTAGATCTAAAATTTCTTGATTACCCAAGATACTGTAAAATTAAAAGAAAATTTTTATCGTTTCACTGACTTGCCATATAATTATTGAGCAATGAAATGTATACTGGAAAATGCTTTCCTTTTAAACTCAAGCTGCAGTAACTACTAAATGTGGCAAAACTATTTTATACATACCCAGGGGACCCTTGTATAGATTGTTCCTGTACAGTAAGAAGCAAAATGATATAATTAATTTTATTTTGTTTTGTATCTAATGTGATAATAAAAAACAGTTCTGATGACCAAGTCTTTACATTGACAAGAAAATATGCTTACTAATTAGAAGCTAATGCCGGTTTGATTTTTTTTGCTGTTGTTGCTACAGACTATTAATATATACTGGTGATCCTTAATAGGCATAAAGGGAATTGCAGAAGAAATGAGTTAAGGTAAAACACATTAGCTATCTTAAAAAAAGAAGAAAATGTAAAAAACAATGTTCTATGTAAAGGATCTTAGCATCATTACTATTATAATTACTAAGAAAATGTTTTCCTTAAGATACATCAAAAGAATTGTGTATTGCTTAACAATGAAAATACAGTCATCATAGAACATACTTACATAAGGTAAAATGGCTACATTGTTTTTTTGTTGTTGTTGTTTTTGTTTTTGTTTTTTTGGGACCAGGGTTCGAACTCACGACCTTGCACTTGCCCAGCAGGCACTTGTGCCTCGGAGGTATCTCCCCAGCCCCTACATTGTTAAGTAATATAATCAGACAGGACCATCATCATATATGCACACTTCCACTCACCAAAGCCTCATTGTGTGACACATGACTGTTCTTATTTTCTACCTTAGCATTGACCCTATGTGCTGTGTACTCATGCACCACTTACAGTGATATTTATCATCTATTGTGTGGGTTGCTGGTAGAAAAATAAAAAGATGTAGTTCTTACTTTCATGGAGCATAAAAATAATAATTCTGCACTTAATTTGTAGTATCATCCTTCAAATCTATTAGCACTACACTGACAATAGTGTTTTGCTGCTTCCGTGTAAATTCTTATTTGTTCAAGCCAGTCTTAAATGACTTATTCTGCCCCCACTCAGTTCACAGTTTACTTTTGACTCACATTTGTATTGCTTACATTTGCAGGAATCATTTCCTTCCCAAATCCCATTTTCCTTTTAATAAAAACAAGAGGGCTTTCCCACTTAAAACTTATTATAATACCACATGCAGTTATTTATACACCATTTTATGCCTATTGAGTTTGTTGACATTTCTTTGCATGTGTCTCAGTCATTCTCAGTAAATGTTAATTTTGCCTAAATAGTCAACTTATGTCCTGCCAAAAATAGCATGCAAAGCAGCTGGCATTAGAATCCTTGGATAATTAACTTCACGATGGCTCTATTGCTGGTGATCTATGGTGGAGGAAAAAGAGATTAAATTTTCATCTTAATAGTGTTTAGAAGTGATATCATGTCTCCATCTTACCCTCTGAACAACTACTATGAAGACAATATGCAATGTATTAATATTGTAACTGTCCTACTAACCTGTTTTGGAACTGTCTCATTGTCGTTTCTTTCTCATTACAATTAATAAAATTAAATATATAAACAAATACATACATATGTTTTGTATGCTCACCTGAGTTGATTTATACATTATTTTTTGCATGTCCTGGTTTTTCCATATGTATTCTGGAAGGCTTAGTATCAACTTCATAAAATATTAGAAGTATCTCGAATGAGATCATAGATGAAGAATACATTATACATCATAAATCCTCAACAGAAATAAAGTCTTTTTACTTTCATGTTTTCACGGAGTTTGCAAATGTCTAGAAAAACATTGCGTTTCTTCTTTGATCTGTTACTTGTATATCATTTTTCCAAGTTATGAAGTTATCATTCCCAAGCACAAAATATAAAAACTACTATGTGCTTTCTGTTTATACAATATATATATATATATATATATATATATATATATATGTATGTATGTATTACATTCATGCATATATTCAACTACAATTAGATGACTACAGTTTTGTTCACTTTTTATTTTCAGAGCTGGGGATTGACCTCAGGCAAGTGCTTATTTTCCTCAGCTATCTCCCCAGCCCTCTAGATGACTACAGTTAATAAAAATGTAATACATACTTTAGAATTGTTCAAGAATTGTATATATGCTTCACAAAAATTGCATGTGAATTTATGAATATCTACACTTACTTGCTTTACTTGCTTATCAGCCTTATTTGTTTTCTGCCCAAATGTATATATGTGTTAAAACATTACTTTTCTTATAATAATGCATACTCCTGGTCATGATTGCTACTATTACTTTCTTATAAGGGGTTAAGATGTATAATCTGTATGCTAGAGATATAGTTCAGTGCAAGCTTAGTAAATCCTGCATTCTTATCCCAATATATGCCTATGCATGCATGCGTGCGCAAACACACACACACACACACACACACACACACACACACACATGCACGCACACATCAATAAATTTATAATTTGCTATTTTTTCCCTGTTAAAGTTCAAATTGATGTTGACCGACCTGGATAAAGAAATTGCACCTGGTCTTCAGATGACAGCTATGGTAGAATATCATCCTGATAAAGATGAAGATACTTTTGACCAACTAGTTATTTCAGTGGGAAATAAAGCAATAATAGTTCCCCTGCTTGGGTATGTAACTTTCATGCTTCATGCTGGCATTTTCCATAGTTCTAATAAAATAAAATCATAGTAATCTGTATTTTCTTTGACTGATGACTGTAGTTTCCTTAAAATTAAATTTAAATGATTTTTAAAGACTATAGTGTTTGTAACAAATGTAAATGTCATTCTCTTTATTTAAATGTTTTTAAGCATTGACCAAATGAATGTATTATTAGCTGGATTTTGTAAGATCCTAGACCTATGTAATTTCATTTTAAAGTATAACATTTTCATATTTATTTTTAAAAATTCTAGTTAAGACATGTTTCACTTAAAAATCACTTCTGTTTTGAGATTGATTTGAAAATATGGACAATCATATATATATATATATATATATATATATATATACTAGATAAGGTAGGTTTTCCTTGAAAAAATGAAATATTTTCATTGAAAAAATGATTTGTGCTTACATTGTTTGATCAAGTTTTCATGCCTAAATTTTGTAATCTGATGAACTACTTTGAGTATAACAATACATGGTTTACTAACCATTGTTGCTTTCCTATAATCTTGTTTCAAAATTTTATACTTGCTTTTATTGTTTTTTCTTTGAAGTAAGAAATAGTAAAAAAGAAAAATATGGACAGCCTAATAAGTACTAAGTCAGTAATTTCCAGTTAATTTGGATAAAAATTATTCATTTGACAGGGTGAATGATTCATTTTTTCATTTAGGACTGAAAAAGTATATTTCTGTTAACTGTAAAGGTATTAGCAAAGTTAATAAAATTTATAGAGATGTATAGCTATACACATATTCGTTATCTTTTTCATTTCTCCATGCAAAATGTGATTTTACAGAGGTTATGTTTTGGTCTGTGTTTATTCACTTGCTAGATTTAATAATGCAATGTTTTCTAATTATTATATAGTGTTTAACATACGCTTTTATGTACTTTTCTACTTTTGAAATTAAATAAATTAATTTATGCAACTTTTTTTTCATGTTACTAAGACTTTCTGATTTGATATACCATCTAATTCTGCATTTAGTTGGCACATGATAAAAAAGCTGTTAATCTATTTATAAATAATTTGTTGTTTTGAAAATTTAAGTAGAAGCCTTTTTTAGTGTCTTTTACACTTTGACATTGCCTGTTACTATACCACTCAGATTTCCTTGCTTTCCCTTTATATACAGAGTAGGCCTGAATATGCTTTTGCCCTTGAATACAGAGATTTCATCTTTTTTGCTGTAATGCATACCTTCTCTCAGAAGAGGTGCACTTTTTTCCACATTTTCAACATAAGGACAGCACTTCTTCTTTTCTGTGTTATGAACAAGGCAGAAGGAAGCGTGTATGTGTGTTTGTCTGTGTGTGTATATGTGTGCAAGAAAGAGAGTAAACTAAATATATCCTGATGAAATAAATGTATAAGATGATAATTTGTAAATCATGTATGAAAACATGCTACATATATATTACAGTGTGTACAATAGAAACACATGAAAAATAAATGGTATAATCCTATACTTAGATTTTGTTTTGTGCCACAAATTATGTTACAGCATCAGTCTTCATATTATTGTATTTTAAACCATTCAAACTAGTTTATTAAAATCAGTTCCACTTTTTTAAAGAAGCATCAGAAATATAGACTCAAGGGGGCTGGGGAGATAGCTCCGTGGCACAGGTGATTGCCTGGCAAGTGGAAGGTTGTGAGTTTGAACCCCAGTCCAGCAAAAAAGGAAAAAAAATTATATATATATATATATATATATATATATATATATATATATATATATA
>PVJA010049611.1:0-13674 GCA_004027025.1 Myocastor coypus
TTCGCCTGCGGTAGGGCCGGCGTTGTTGGGCCTGGCCTTCGGGAGCGCTCTCCGATCCCTCATTCTTTTCCCCACTCTCACTATTCTGGTAATTCTGCTGGTAATTGCGTGGAGGACCCCTACGACGTGGATAGCGTCTATAATGGTTACGGTCTGCTGCGTATTTACTGCCTTGAACTGGAACTCCACCAGGGCCTGTGACATTTGCTGCCTCCTCACCCTTTTCTCCTTCAACAACATCAAACTCCACAGTCTCTCCATCTACACTGCGAAGGTACTTCCTGGGGTTATTCTTCTTTATGGCAGTCTGGTGTACAAATACATCTTCCTTGGTGTCATTCCTGTTGATGAAGCCATATCTGTTTCTTACATTGAACCATTTTACTGTTCCCAAAACCTTCGTTGTGATGATCTTCTTGTCCCCGCCGGCAGGCGCCACCGATGTGAGGCCGCCCGGGCTGCTGCTCCCTGCGCCGCTGCCGGTGGTGCTGGGCTTGGTGTCAGCAGCGCTGAGGGCGGAGGCGGCGGGGGGGAGGGGGCGGGCGGCGGGCGGCGGGCGGCGGGCGGGCGGCTGCTGGGTCTCGGCCTCGCTGCTCATGGTTGCGGTGATGGTGACTGGGGCCGGCTGCGGCAGCTGCGGCTCCTCCCGGGGTGTGATGGTAACTAGGCCGGCGGCGGCGGTGAGGCTGCTCAGGGCTCTCTGGGGTCCGCTCTCCGCTCCCGCTACCGATCGAACTCAATGTACTTTTTAAAAGAGTATTGTCCTTGAGAAACTTGTGTAAACTCAGTAACCTTGTAAAGGACCAGATTGCAGCTGGTCTAGAAGCTCCACCCTCTAGACTGAAAAGGTAGGCAGGGGAAACCTTACTTTTAGCAATGTTGGGTAAGGCTGCGACTAAGGCAGTCTTGTTCTCAGGATTTGGGGTGGTGGAGGTCTTAGGATCCTGAGATTTTTGGTCTCCCTGTGACTCAGGTTCACGTTGTAAGACTAAATGAGGTCTACTTCTTAATGCATAAATAAATAAATAAATAAATAAATAAATAAATAAATAAATGTCTGAACATAAGGCATTTCTGACCATTTTTTTTTTCTTACAATAACTTTCTAGTTGTAAAATGGTGTCATAATTGATACTTCCCTCTGCATTCCATTTCAGCTCTAGTGGGTACGCAGGCCATGCACATGTGCAGAAAAATATTAAACGGCTTTTTCTCAGCGTATATGAATCGAATCAAATGTCTTCCAGTGTTTAATGATGCACTCTAAAGGGGTAAATGCCTTTGACTGTGAGATTACAATATCTCCATCCAGTGATCTTGGTGGATGACCTCCAATTGATACAGGAGGAAAAACTGATCTCCCAATCTGAAAAGACACTTGGATGAGTTCGTGTTCTCTAAAACCGAAGAATGAATTTTAGGAGTGAGACAGGTTTAGAATAGAACAGTTATTGGGAAAGACAGAAGCTTCTGTCTAAGAGGGGAACAGAAGGGAGACCCTAGTGGGCTGCCCCTTCCATATATCATTTGTTCTTTCCTTTTGAACATTTTTTTTCCTTTCACAATATCTATGTTTATACGTGTGAGTCTGATTTATTTCACTTACTAGTGTGTTCTCTAATTACATCCATTTACCTGTAAAATCCTTGAGTTCATCTTTTTTAGGTATTTTTTGAGAAGAAATAAAAACATACCACATCAATGTATGCATACCCATGTTTATAGCCCCACAATTTGTTGTAGCTAAATCTTGGGAACAACACAAACCTAAATTGACTAGGTTTTATCACTTTAGTATTGTGTTCCGTCTACATTTGTAGAAATGAAAACAGAAGCTACATATCAGTTTCTGTAACCATGTAGTGATACACATCTGCTTTCAGGACCAGGTTAATAACATCTGTGTTTATTTTCTTACAGTATTATCAGAAAGTCCACCCAGTTTCACCATTACTGTGACATCTGATGCTGGCGAAAATGATGAAAGTAAGTGTGAGAGAATATACTTTGAATTTTTTGAGCTGCTATCTCAGGGGTTTCACTTGTTCTGTAGCATCGTGCTGTTCCTGCCAGGTGTCGGCTTCTAAGGTACTGTTAAAAACCTAGCATGAAAGTTAATGTTGGTGTTCTGTATTTGCTATATTAGCATGGCTCCTTAAGAAATGGGAAGCCAAGAAGGTACATTCTGGCACAATATTCTTGGTTTTTAAAGGTGAAACAGAAACATTAAAAGTAGAACAGAAGAAAAAGGGAAATTTTTGTCCAGAACAACAATTTGCATGCCTATAGTTTTTATTTATGTAGAATTCCATTAAGAATTATTATTTCATGTCTGCTTTTCATTAAGATTGATTACAATAGTATAGGATACACCTGTCTGCATTTTTTTCTCTTACACTAGCAGTAAATAAATGCCAATAAGTTAAAATTTAAAACATTTGCAAATTTGATGAGTAATTTAGGTACTATCTTAAGTTTATTTTCAATGATGTATGAAATTGTTCCCAAGTTTTTATCCTATTATACTGGTATCCCTAATTCTGCCAGGAGCAATCAGTAAGAATGAATTTTAATGTTCTACATCTGTTTTGTACAATTAAAACTAAGGTTACCATTGAGATATTTTGAAATATGAGTGAAAAAAATTTTTCATGTAGTTATTAAATTTATAATGAATAGACTCATAGATAGGAACTTGAATATTTTTATAAGAAATTAAAATATAACATAAATAGTATGCTGACTTCTTCATTTTTTGGAACTTTGTAAAGAAAGTGGTAACATCATTTGGCCTTTTCTGATGCTGTAAAATGTGCCAGAATGAAGTGGCAAAACTAATTAATAAAATTCCATAATAACATTTTTTTCTTTTTCTTTATTTTTTATTTTTATTTTTATTTTATTTTATTTTATTTATTTATTTTTTTTTGTGGGACCAGGGTTCGAACTCACGACCTTGCACTTGTCCAGCAGGCACTTGTGCCTCGGAGCTATCTCCCTAGTCCTTTTTCTTTATTTTTTAAAGAGAATAAAAAGTAATAAAGAAAACAATTACAAATGATACAGAATTTTACAAAGCAAAAGAATAATTTGACAGTATTTGTGGTATTGCATAACATTGTCTTAAAACTAGATGTTCCAATTACCAGATATACACATGCAAAATTAGACAATGAAGAAAAAAAGTTGTCAAGAAATTAAGAACCGACAAAAAGGAAGCAAAATGAAAAAAAGACAAAAAAAATTTTTTTAAGCATCAAATGCTCTTTTCCATAGACCAGCAGAAATCTACAGTATAGTTTTCCAAATGGTCCTGCTAATATACATAGATATATGTCTTTGTCCATTCTGTATTTTGTCCTTCTCAACTCAATAATTCCTTCCTTTTGAACAGGTTCATTCCCTTTTCTCAATATCTATTGTACCCTTCAATTATTTGCTCTTTTAGATTCTTACACTAGGGAGATACTATGAGGTTTGCACATGCAGGTCTGATTTATTTCACTTAGGAAAATGACCTCTAGTTGTACCCATTTACCAAAAAAAGCCTAAAATTTAGCCTTCTTTATAACTGAGTAATACTCCATTGTATAAAAATACCACATCTTTATCGATTCTTCAATTGATAGTCATCTGGCTTATTTCTAGTAGTTAGCTGTAACAAATTGTGCTACTATAAACATGGGTACACATATATTGCTGTGGTGTGATGTTTTCAGTTCTTCTGGAAAAATACCCAGGAGGGGAATAGCTGTGTTAAACAGGTCCTACAATCCTAAATTTTTTAAGCAATCTCCACACTGATTTCCATACTAGTTCTACTCCCACCAATAGTGAAGAACTGTTCTTTTTTTTCCCCACAGCCCCTCTAGCATTTGTTATTAGTTGTCTTCTTGATGATACCATTCTTTCTGGGGCACGATGGAATCTCTGTGTTGTTTTAATTTGCATTTCTTGAATCGCCAATAATGGTAAACATTTTTTCTTATATTCACTTGTCATTTGTATTTCTTCATCTGACAAGTATAGATTCATCTCAGATGTTCAATTTTTGATTAAGTCTTTGAATTTGAGGACCCTGATTTTTAAGAATTCTTTATATGTACTAGATAGAAGACCTTTATCAGAGAGACAGTCAGCTATAATTTTTTCCCAGTTTATGGGTTTACCTTTTATTCTGTTGATTTCCTTTGAAGTGCAGAAATTTTTCAAACATATGGGACCCTAGTTGTTGATTCTTTGAAGTATATCCTGTGCAGTTTGGTTTTTGTTTATGAACACTCTACCAATCCCTATCTCTTCGTGATTTTTACATATATTTTCCTCCATAAGATTTAGCGTTTCTGTTTTCATATTTAAATCTTTGATCGATATTGACTATAGTCTAGTGAGTAGTGATAGACCTGAGTCTAATTTTAGTCTTCAGCCATATAGAAAGCCAGTTTTTCCTGCACCATTTATTAAAGAGGCTATATTTCTTTCAGCCTTGAATATGTTTGTTCCCTTTGTTGAGATAAGGCGACTGAATGTGTTTGTAGTTGTGTATTCATCTTCTCATATATTCCGTCAATCTTCAGGTGTATTTTTATGCCAGTACCATGCTGATTTTATCACAGTAGCTTTGTTGTATAATTTGTGGTCAGGGATTGTGATGTTTACTGCCTTTCCTTTATTACCCAGAATTGCTTTTGATATTCTGGATCTTTTTTGGTTACAGGTAAATTTTAGGAATGTTTTCTGTAGGCTTGTTAGTTATTTTTAATGTTATTTAATCTAGATTCAATTAAGTCTGTATAATGAGTTTGGAAATATGACCATTTTCACAATGTTATTTCTTCCTATCCAGGAGTAAGGGGTTTGATCTCTGGCACCACATGCTGTGCCAGCCCCACCCTAGGGTGTGCTGAGCCAGCCACAGAAACTGGGTGTATTGGTCAGGGTTTTACTTAGAAGAACAGAACAGATATAATATAAGGAATGGATATTAACATAAATATACAATATATAAGGAATTATAAGATTGGCTTACAATAGTCAGCCACAGAGTCAGATGAGGAAGCGTGTAGAGGGCGTCTGCATGCTCCAGACTGAAGAATTCAGTCCTGAAGTCTGAACTTCATTGCAGCGCTCCATGTAAGTCTCTATCCGTCGGCTGATGGGTCTGCGATGGAAGACTGAAGTGTCTGTAATGGACGCTGAAGAGTCTGCGACATATGGTGAAAGAGCCAAGCTGGAGGCTGAAGAGACTGTGCTGCAAGCCAGACGATGAAGTCCAGGTTGAATGTGAAGACTGAAGCTTCTCTGATGAAATGAAGTCTTGACTCCTTCCTCAGCCCTTTAAAAGTCTCTTTGTGCTCAGTCACTCTGATGTGGGCCCATTGTGCCCTATGGTGGAACCCACTCTAAGGAGGAGCCAATCATATCTTAGGCAGGCCCTAGTCATGCTCCAGGGAGGAACCAATTGTACCCCAGGGCGAGACTCCCATCAACAGGGAACCAGGCCTCTGAGTCATCCAGCCAAGTTGACGCAATGTATCATCCACTACACCGGACATGGACCAAGCTGAGTAGTGAGACCCTGTGCCCAATATGTAAAATCATGAACCAGACAAGTATGTCCACTATCACTACTCCTAGTGAATATCGTTCTGGAAACATGAGCCAGAAGCAGATCATTTCATCTGCAAATAATGATAATTTCACTTCTTCCTTTGCAATCATTATTCCTTTTATTTTTCTCTCTTATCTAATTGTTCTGGCTAATATTTCCAGAACAGTATTCAGTAGGAGTGGTGATAGTGGACATACTTATTTTATTCCTGATTTTACATATTGGGTCTCACTACTCAGCTTGGACTTGTAGTGATCCATGCCCAGTCTCTGTGGCTGGCTCAGCACACCATATGGTGGGGCTGGCACTGCATGTGGTGCCAGATGTCAAACCTCAGTTGCTGTGCTTGCCTAAGTAGGTGTTTTATCTCCTGAGCTATCCCACTACTTTTTTCCTAATTTTAAAGTCAAGGGTCTGGCAAGCCCAAGGTCCTGAGTTCTGTGTGCTGTGCCAAAAAAATAAAATGAAGTCAAGGCTCTTAGATTCTGTCATTTAGTATAATGCTGACTATTGGTTTGTAATAGATGGCTTTTATCAGGTGGGGATGTAGACCATCTATTCAGATTTTCTGTAGGGTTTTTATCATGAATGAGTGTTGGACTTTGTCAAAAGCTTTTTCTGCATCTATTGAGATGATTATGTGTTTTTGTACTTGTCTCTGTGATGTGGTGTATTACATTTATGGATTTGCAAATATTAAATCATTCCTGCATTCCTGGGGTAATCTCACTTGGTTGTAATATGTAATCTTCTTGATGATTTGCTGCATTCTGTTTATTATTTTATTCAGGATTTTTGCATCTATGTTAACCTATTGTTCTCTTTTTCTTGAGTCCATCTCTGGTTTTGGTATCAGGAGTAATGGTTGCCTCCAGGAATGAGTTTCAGTGAATTCCTTCCCTTTCAGCTTGAGTGAAGACTTTGAGAAAAGTTGGCATTAAATCTTCTCTAAATTTCTTGTAAAATTCAGGCTAAATCCATCAAGATTTGTGCTTTTCTTTGTTACTAGGTTTTTGATTATTTTCAGTTTCATTTACTGATATGGGGTTATTCAGAATCTTTTACCTTCTTGATTCAGTTTTGTTAATAGGTATCTAGGAAACCCTATTTTCTCTGTGTTTTCTATCCTATGAGGTAAAGGTTTTGGAAATAGATGTTGATGATCTTCTAAATTTCCATAGGGTATATAGTGATTTCACTCCTCATTTTTTTTCCCATGAATTTGGGTTTGTTTTTTTTTTTTTCCTTTTTATGATAAGGCTAGCTAGAAGTTTATCAATTTTATTTATTCTTTCAAAGAACCAACTTCTTAAGTTATTCTTTGTATTGTTTTCATCATCTCTATTGCACTAGTGCCTGCTCTAATGTTTATAATTTCCTGCCTTCACTGGGCTTTGGCCTTGACTTGTGCTTCATTTTCCAGGAGCTTGATGTGCAACATAAGACTAGTTGGGTTTGTTCTTTTTTCCTAATGTACAAATTCACTGCTATTTATTTTCCTCTTAAGACATCCTTCATTGTGTCTCACAGGTTCCGATAAGTTAAATCTGTATTTTCGTTCCATTATAAATATTGTTTAATTTCATCTGTGATCCCCTAGTTATTGAGGAGTGTTATTTAATGTGTTTATACTCTTTTTGTAGTTTCTTTTGTTAATAATTTCTAGTTTCTTTGCTTTATGTTCATATAATATGCAAGAGATTATTTCAGTTCCTATGCATTTACTGAAGCATGTTGTATATGGTAGTATCTCATCCATTTTTGGAGAACATTCTTTGTGCAGTGGAGAAGAATGGGTATTGTGATGTTCTTGTGTGAAACGCTCGCTAAAGGTCCACTGATTTTTTGTGTAATTGACCTATATCCTTGTGGACAGCGGTATTTTCAAGTCCTCCATTACAATTGTATTACTGCTCATTTGATTTTTCTTGTCTACTAAAATTTATCTTATGTGTGTCTGGAGAGATAACTCTGCAGTTTAAGTGCCTGCCTGACAAGTGCAAGGACCCAAGTTCATTGCCTGGTACCACATGCTATGCTGGCCTTGAAACCCTGGGCGTGATACATGCCTATAATTGCAGCAATGGGGAGACTGAAATGGGAAGATCACTATATGAGTCTAAGCTGCATAGCAAGACCCTGTACCAAATGAATAAATAAAAATTTAAAAGAACAATTGTTTATGTAAGTAGGTGCTCCTACATTGGGTACATATATATTGTATATATATTTATTATTCTTATCTTTTCCTTTTGCATCTTTTTGCTAACAAGTATGTGGTGACCTTCTTTATCTCTTTTAATCATTTTTGGTTGGAAGTTGATATTGTCAACAATGAGAATAGCTTCCCCTCTTTTTTTCTGGTTTCCTGTCACATAGACCTTATTTCCTATTTTTGACTTTCAGTCTGTGAATTTTCTTTTGAGTTAAATGTGATTCTTATATACAGCATATTGCTGGATTTTGTTTCTTAATCTATTCTACCAGTCTGTTTCTTTCGTTTGGTGAAGTGAGCCTGTTTACATTTATGGTTATAACTGATACATATTGTCTTTTTAATTTTTTTTTTCTGCTATATGTTCTGTACTTTTCCCTTCTTTTTAATTACATGCTCTGCTTTGTGGTTCCCTTTTGTTCTTCTTGAAGTTGTGGTTGTTTCTGTGTTGGTCTAGAATATCCATCAGTACTCTTTGCATGATGTTTTGGTGGTCAAAACTTTATTCAGTTCTTTGTCATGGAAGAATCTTATCTTGTCATTGAATTTGATAGGTAGTTCTGCAGGGTGCATCAGTCTGAGTTGGAAGTTAGTTTCTTTCAGGACCAAGCTGTTCTTTATTTGATAGCTTGTGTTGAGAAATCTGCCCTGATTCAGATGGGCTTTTCATTATAGGTGATCTGTTTCTTCTAATATCTTTTAATATTCTAGCTTTTTAGGTATAGCTGTAAGATTTTTTAAGCAAATATACTAAAATGATAACAGTAAACCCCTCCTGGTGCTGAGATTGTGTGTGATCATATTTTCCCTTGTGGCACTCTTTAATTTTCTATAATGAATGTCCAGTATTTCTTGATATAGAATCAATGAATCTTCTCTTAAAATATCTTATTCTTTTGAAGTGCTTAAACGTAGAGTCCGCCAAAAAATAAATGTCTGTATGAGGATAAAAACCTGTATAAAAATTTTAATAAGAAATTTATTTTAAAATTATTTTAATTAAGCTTGTTGGTATAATTGAGGTGTGTACAATGGTCACATTTGTCATAGGGAATTTGTAACTGTACAAATTTGATTTGCCTTTTTCCCCCTCCCATTTGCTTCTTCTCATTTACAAAGTTTTGTTTCTGTTTTGTCTTTCTTTTCTCATTTTTCTTTTTCCTTCTTTTCTCCTTCCATTCCAGTTTCCTCTGTTATTTTGACCAACTAATTGCCATTTACTTTATCTCTTATACAATGTATTGAGACATCATGAGATTGATACAAGCTACCTTTGGCCCCTACAATTACAAGAAATGCTCAAAGTGGTAGCCATTAGCTTCCTGACATTTATTAATATCGCAAACTGCTAATGTATATACATTTTTGTGATAGATAATAGATGTGTATATTCCATTTCACCATGCAATGAAGCTGATCTTGAACTCATTGTGTAGCCTCTGCTGACCTCAGACTCATGGTGTTCCTTCAGCCTCAGCCTCTGTAGTGCTGGTGAGTGCCACCATATCAAGTGGTTAAATATATTTTTATATGTCTACAGGGTGAAATCCAGTTTACAGATATTAAATTTTATGTTAAAGAATATTTTCAGAATCTCATATCAGTGAACATTAAACATAATTTATAGAACCATAGCAAACTGATATTGCAGGACCAGCCAAATAGTTCAGCAGACTAGAGCACCTGCTTCAGCAGAGTGCAGCAGCCAGGGTTTGATTCCAGCATGCTGTGCTGGCCTATCCCTGGGATGCGCTGAGATGGTGATTGAGATAGAGCAACGTGGTGCATACCTGTAATCCCATTGTTTGGGAGGTTGAAAACGGGAAAATCGCTACGAGTCAGACCAATGTAGTGAGACCCTGTACACCCGATGGATCCTGTCCTAAATTTGTTTAAAAAATGAAAACTAATATTCCAATAATATATTTTATTAAATCTAATTTTAATCTTTTTGTAGTGATAATATGCAATAGTAATCTCTTAGCAATTTTTAATATGATACATTGGCCTGTGTGTATAGCTTAGTAGTTGAGTGCTTGCTTAGCATTCACAAAGATAGCTAGCACTGAAAAAAAATATATCTATATCTATATCTATCTATATCTATCTATATATCTATATATCTATATATATATATATATGGTTACCATGTTGTGTAGTCCAGCCAAGTTTGCCATGGAATTTATACTGGATATGGAGCTGATCATGGCCTATGGATGTGTGGGCTGGGACTAGTTTCTGTTGGTGGAGTTCTCTAGGGCCTAATGCTGGCTCTTTGCTACTGCTTCAGGCTCTTCCAAGTTGCTCCTGGTCACCAGGGGTTACCTTGCCTGGGTATCTGCATGTAGTTACCATGTTGTATCACAAATTTCCAGAATTTATTTATCTCACCTAAAAATGTATCTTATGAACATCACTTTATCCCAGTCAATCTTAAAGTCTCATCTTTCATTTATTCATTTTACTATGTATTCTCTCCTTTTTTTTTTTTAATCCAGCTGTGTTTCATTGGTCTTTTCTGTGTTTTTTCTCTCCTGTACTATATTATTTTTTTATCCTCTGATTATTATTATTTTCTCTATGACTGACTTTGTATTTTGGTGGATTTTTCCTCTAATTCCTTGAAGTATGAAATTGGGTTGTTCATTTTTCTTTTTCTTTTTTAATGTTGGCATTTATTGCTATCAACTCATAAAGTGCTTTTGCTGCAACTTGTAAGTTTGTGTATGTTGTACTGCCATTTGCATTTGGCTCCAGATACTTTGGATTTTTCTTTGAAATTTGCAAATTCACTTCTTCACTGATGAATTGATGGCTCTCACTGCTAGAGCTGAAGGTAGAAGGAAGAAGAGAAAGATATTGGGTATTATGTAGGTTCAGGTGTACAGGATAAACAATTTTTTTAAAAAAACATTGATTGATTGATTGATTTTGATTGATTGATTGATTGATTGATTGATTGATTGATTGATTTGGTACAGGGTCTTGCTATGTATCTCAGACTCCCCAGCACTGGGATTATAGTTGTGTACCTCTACTCCTGGTTTCAGGGATAGCAAGGCATGTATATCATGGATTGAACCTGGGTCCTTGTGTTTGCCAGCTAGGTGCTTAGACCAGCAAATTATCTCCCCAACCTAAATGAACAAATAGTGATCTTAAATGTTTTAATCATACATACAAAAAATCAACTGAAAGGTCGTGCTTATATTACTATATTAGCCTGCTATGCCAATCATTTCATCATATATGTGGAGAACACACCATACATGTAATTTTTATTTGTCAAGTATACTTCAGGAAACTTGGGCGAAACTGAAAATGAAAAGCTCATATTTTAGGGCCAGCTAAATAGCTGAGGGGATTAAAATGCCAGCAAGCAGGCGCAGGGGCCGGGGATTCCTTCCCCAGGTCTGCCATGCCAGCCCTGCCTCTATGACTCACTAAGACAGCAATTGAGACTGGGTGTGGTGGCGCACGCCTATAATCCCAGCTCTTGGGAGGCTGTAAACAGGCAGGTCATTATGGGTGCAATCTAGTAGTGAGATCCTGAACACCCCATAGACCCTTCCCTAAAATACAAAAAAAAAAAAAAAAAAAAGATCATATTTTCAGCAATAAAGTCAGTAATATGATAACAAAGGGAGATGGAAAAATGCCAGAAGATACTACTTATTACTACTTATTCCTTACTCTTGATGATCCTTTTTGTATTTATCATGTATGAAATTTACATAACATCACATATGAAATTTACAATTTAATATATTAAACCTATAACTTGATCTGAGTTACTTCATCAAAATCAACAGGTTTTAATAAGTAAATTGTGTGTTACAATAAACATAACTTTGAACAACATATGATTGTGAATAATGAAGTTTTCACAGGAAATGTTTAGCATTGCTGCATAGTTTCCAGCTGTCTGGTAAGATAGAAACTCAGTAATGTGCTCATGAAAATGTTCTCTATACAAACAGATTTGTAAGATGGCAGATAATATCTCAAACTGTCCAATTCAAAACTGTGTTATCTCACCACCAGTTAGAAAAATCTTGCTAGCAAATGTCAATATAATTTCCAGTAATATACAGCTAAATCATCTAAAGCTCACAGTAGGTTATGTTGGAGGTCAAAAGTGAGCCTGCTCTAGTACTTTTTCAGCGTCTTATTTTCATTGCTTTTTGTTGATATTAGGGAGCTTTTATTCATCCTCTGCAGAAAAGAAGTGTAATACAAGGCCAATAGGTAATAAATATGTTTCATGCGTGAAAAGCTATTTCTGGTATTCCTGTGATTTGTTTTATTTACTGCTCTGTGTTATGTGTTGTTTATTTTTTCTAAATGAAAGTGATATGTATGTATGTATGTATGTATTTATTTATTTATTTGGAAATGGGAATCATATTCAGGGCCTTGCACTTGCCAGATAGGTGTTGTGTCACTGAGCTATATCCCAAGTTTATGTGTTGTTTATATCAGTGGTTATCTACCTGATCTTTTAGTAACCTTCAGTTTTCTTTGTAGCAAAAGTTATGGGGCTACTTTTCATTGACCAAACATAAATTAAGGACTAAAACAACCAAGCTACTGATCTCTATACTTTTATAGTGTTCACAATAAACTCCTTTGTTTTAGTTGTGCAGACTACCCTCAAGTTTACATATAGTGAAAAATACCCAGATGAAGCTCCTGTTTATGAAATATTCTCTCAGGAAAATCTAGAAGATAATGATGTCGCAGATATTTTAAAGTTATTAGCATCACAGGTAAGGGAATTGCAATTTTGTTTTGTTCTGGCCCCATTTTATTGGTCTTAAATTTATAGATTTAGGGATTAGACCATGCTATTAAGTATGTGTACATAGCACATTGGCAAGCAGAATTCCTGACATGTAATAACAGCCTGCCTTATTTTCCATGGCCTATTCAGTAATGGAAGTTGTCTAGTGCTCTTGTTTGAAACTCGGTGTCTCTGCTCTCTTAAGTGATTTAAAAAAAAAAAAATACAGTTACTTTAAGTTGTATGCACTATTCTGATTGAGTTCTTAGAGTGTATAGTCCCATGGTGTAGTTAAAAGTTCTAACTAAAAAAAAATTAAAACTGCCACCCTCTTTCTCTAACAGGCTAGCTTCCAGCAAAGGACTATGCCTTTTTTTTTTTTCTCCATCTCTTTCCTTAAAATT
The DNA here is from genome assembly GCA_004027025.1 of Myocastor coypus. Taxonomy (NCBI): domain Eukaryota; kingdom Metazoa; phylum Chordata; class Mammalia; order Rodentia; family Myocastoridae; genus Myocastor; species Myocastor coypus. Next base: position 13,014 of record PVJA010049611.1, read on the forward strand.
ACAAATCCCAATCATGGATTATAACCCCTCTAGGATGGAAACATTGTGCAGAAGAGGAAATGAGTGTTAGGAAGGTTTTCTGTACTAGGTCTGTTATGCTGTGAGCTACCCACAGTGTATGCTTGGTAGGTAGTTTGCTTGTGCAAAGCTAATGTTTAGTTTGAAACTTAAGAATAGAGAGTAGAGATGTGTCTTATTTTTTTATTATTGGCACAAAATACCTAATACCCACAAAATAGAAAAGGAGAGGTTTATTTTAACTTACTGTGGAGGTTTTATTCCATAATTGTCTGGTTCCACAATTGGGCAGCAGGATACAGGAAGAATAATTCATAGTGTGGTGGGCAGGAAACAGTAAGATATCCTTTATCCTGCCTTTTCTGTTCCATCCAAGCTGCAAGCCTGTTGGTTGATGTCATCCACACCTATTGTGGATCTTCAGTCTTCAGGAAGTTCATTGTCCCTACTCAGAACTATGCTAAACCAATCAGTGGACTAATCCAATATAACACACGCAGGATCCAGTTATTCCCAAAATCTTTACCAATGAGTGCATGAGGCTTTATATAAGCTATAATAGAAAAAACTGAGCCGGGCGTGGTGGCTCACGCCTGTAATCCCAGCACTTGGGAGGCTGAGGCAGGAGGATTGGTGCGAGTTC
>PVJA010049612.1:0-13675 GCA_004027025.1 Myocastor coypus
AAAAAAAAAAAAAAAAAGGAATGTGGATTTAGAAAGGTTAATGTTTAGTTGTTTGATCAATCTTATATACCTATATGTATTAATCTAAACTGATCCGATGATGAAAATATGTAATATAACCATTGTTAAATTTAAACAATAAAAGAATTGGGAAAAAATAAAAAATAAAAAAAAAAAGATAATGAAAGAGAATAAGAGACAAGGAAAAATGCTATAGGATTGACCTGTTATAATTTTGTATATGGTTAGATTTCTAAATATCTGTGTAAAAATATGTACCTACTTTTTATCACATAGTATAGAATATCAATAGTTTATGGAAAATATCAGTTCCATGCTAAGTCTAAGGCATTTCATATTCTGAAAGACAGTGATGTTAAGCTCAATTATGTTTTAGAATAATAGAACTAAGCCCCTCTTCTGGAAGGTTAACTATTTAAATTTGCAGACAAAAATATTAGAGAAAAAGAAGTACTACAAGGATAGCCAATATTTTAGCCCTAGGCCTTCAAGGTCAGTGAGAACTCAGGACAGAAGAGAACCTATACTGTAACATCCTATAACTCATTGGTGTCCAGAATTTTCTGTTCAAGGATATTATGAGGCCACAGAGGAAAGGGATCAGTAATGTACAGTGTGCCTAATGAGAATCACCTAGAAAGAAAGTATTCTCTCAGGCTTTCACAGAGAGTAAATTGGTCAAGCAATATTCGTGACTCATCCAGGTGGCTGACACTGACAAAAATTCTACAAACCATTGTATATGGTTTCAAGGTAAATCCTGAGGAGATTTTACTGACCTTGTCAGATATAAAAGTTACATGTTTTGTTATATAGGTATTGCTTTAACTTGGCCTTAACCATTCAGCATAAAAGTTTAATCATGAGACATAAAAAGTGAAGCCATATTAGTATACTGAGCTGTAAAAGGCTCAAGTCAACAGCTTCTGACATTGCCATTTCGGCTGATAACCCACAATTATTATGGACTATTGAACTATACATACATCTACTGTCTCTTAGTTCAATAAGAAGGAATATTTGTACCAATAGTGTTTTGGAAAGTTATCATGTCTGCATCTTATATTCTGAATGACTGCTATGATGTCAACCATAGGCATTGTATTAATTATTACAGCTGTTCTACTAAAGTGTTTTGAAATCGTCTCATTGTTATTTCTTATTAAAAGTAATAAAATTAAAATAAATAAATAAAATTAAATAAAAATTAAAAATGAACAAATGAAATAGACACTTTTCAAATGAAGAAATACAACCAGCCAATAAGTATACAAAAATAACATCCAGTGCCTTTGGCCATTAGAGAACTGCAAACTTAAACAAGACTGAGATCTATCTTACTCCATAAAGAGTGGCCGTCATCAAGGAATCAAAAGTAAGAACTGCTGATGAGGCTGTGGGGAAAAGGATCCTTCTGTATGTTTGTTGGGTGTGTAAACTAGTACCACACTGCAACAATCAGTATGAACATTCCTTAAAAAGGAATAGAAATACCATTGGACCTGACTGTTTCTCTTCTTGAAATACATTATTTGAAACACATCCAAATTTATAGCAGCACACCTCACAATATCTACATTATGGAAATGGGCTACATACTTGTTAACAGATAAATGAACAAAAAATGCAATATATATATATATATATATATATATATATATATATATATATATATATATAACAGTATACTATTAAACCATAAGGAATATATTTGAGTCATTTGTAGGAAAATGGATGAATCTTTTTTTTTAATTTTTTTAAAGAATTTTTATTTTATCTATTATTATTTTTTTCTTGTTTCAGAACCCTTGTTTGTTTATTCACTCATTTTCATGGCTGGCTCAGCCCGCCCCGAGGGCAGGGCTGGCGCAGCATGTGGTGCCGGGGATCGAACCGCGGTCCCTGAAGCCGCCCAAGCTTCCCCAAGCAGGCGCTTTAGACCACTGAGCCATCCCGCCAGGCCCCCAATGGATGAATCTTGAGACAGTGCCAAGAGAGATAAATCAGACATACAATGTTAAATATCACATGCTTCCTTATATGAGAAATTCGAAGTATAAATAATTCAAAGCATAATATAAATGACATAGTAGGAAACATAGAGACAAACTATCTGGAGTTTGGGAAAGGCGTTGAGGAAGAGAGGTTCCTAGTGAAGAAAGAGGATTCAATAGAATCAAGGTACAATATGTGTATGTACCAGTTTCTCACAATTAATGTAATTACTATGCCTCACAAATATATATTAATTAAAACAAACAACTAAGAAAAATAAATAAATAAATAAATTATGTGATCACCCCAGGTCAGTTGGCATACATATACATACCCACCCTTAGATATGATCATCTGTCTTGAGAACATCTGAAATTTTCTCTACTACCTCTCATGAAATACTCAATTGAATGCTATCCACCATTGATACCTACCATGTTACAGATCATTAAAACTCATCCTATGTAACCAACCGTGCCTTTACACTTGTTAGCATCTGTCCATATCCTTTCCTCCCCGATGCCTCTTACTCATACAAACTACAAGTTGTTAGCTTCTGCAGATAAGTAAAAATATTTGGTGCTTGTTTTTCTGTATCTGATTGACCTCATTTAAAATTTTCCCATTGCCACAAGTGACAGAATTCTATTGTCTTTATAGAAAATGAAATCTCACTTATGTATATGCGTCTCACTTTTATCCATCCATAAATATCTGCGTGGATTTGATGTCGAGGCCATCGCCAATGATGCTGCCATTATTATTAATGTTGAATTGTCCTAATAGCTTTGCTGAGGGAGGTGGTAGGGGTGGGAAAAGCGCCAGAATGTCATATATGACTAACAGTGGGGACATAAGGGTGAGGTTACATTTCCTAGGATTAAAAATAAAGCTATTTTCAAAGAAAGTGAGTTCTTTATGGAGAACATCATAGCAAAACAGCATTATATCAAGAGAAGATATCTGTTTGATATCCATGCAGTACCAAGCAGCGCCAAACACCGCTATGATCAAAGGGTCAGAGGGATCACGGAAACTCCTCTGTGGAGAGACGAGCTTCTTAGAGTAGACGAGAGACAACTCTCTCCTCTTCCCAGATAGCCTAAAATAGAGGTTAGTCTAGAAGTGTTTACGAGCCCAAATCTTTTTAAATAAGTAGTCTGTGAAAGAATACGTAGCCTTACCCAAATTCTTCTCTTCTGTGTAAGAGTCATCGATCCTCATAAACTCTTGGATAGGACAGTTTGAGTGACTCACCCACTCTAACAGAAACAAAAGTTTCACTTAAAGTTAGATCGATGGACTGTGTATTCTTTCTCGGTTTTCATCTGATGAGTACAGGAGAAAGAGAAACTTCTACCGCACATTCCTTTTAGATCCACTTGCCTAGTACATGACCTTGGGTGAGCTTCTTGTCCATCTCTTCGTTAAGGTAGCATGCAGCACTTTTATGAGAATTGGGTAAAAGTGCTAATTTCTCAGTACTATAACTAGTCATAGTAGTAAGAGCTGCACACATGAATCATTTCATATTTTTGTTATTATATGCTCAACTCATGTGATGATCCGGACTCTATCTCAAACCACCTTAGGAAAATACCTGTACGTTTTCTACCGAAGATAGGGAGGAGAGAGCATCCTGTGAGGGTATAGACCACAGCGAGTAAGGAAACCAGGAGAATGATAAATATTGCAATGACATGAGTGGTTTCTGTACAGGGCACGAGTAACACAGCCAGGCAGAGAGGAGGATCTGGCATTGGAAATGTGAATGCTGAGCAGCTGTGATCTACATCTGGCTTCAGACTGACTCTCCTTACTGAATTCCCTGGCCTTTACACACTGAGAGCCCACCCTCGGCTCTTCATCAGCATCAAATGTTATCACCGTGAAACAGTTACATGCAACAATATTGTTGACAGATGGGCAGCAGGAAACAAACTCACAAAATTAAGTGTGATAGGATAAGTATGAGTGCTGGCCTTAAGATAAACATTCAGCTCTAGCTACAAGGGGGACGTACAGGTATTTTCCTAAGGTGGCTTGAGATAGAGCCTGTGGCAGAGAGCTGGGTCTCAGGAATGGCCAGGTGGTCAAAGTGGAACAGAAATAGAAACTAACGTGAAACCGAAATCAATGGGAAAATGGCGGGGAAACAGCATCACTCCTATAATGTAACACCCTTGAAAGGAGTATTATTTAATTAAAAAGAAATTAATTCTCGATAAAACCAACAACTCTGCAAAATCCTAAAGACATTATGAGGAATGTAAGAAATTAATCATAGAGTTATGGCTTATTAATTTCTCTAATATAGCATGACATTCTTGAAAAGTTAAGAAGTTGTAGTGGTAAAAACTAGATGAGTGACTAGCAAGGGTAGAGGGCTGTGTGACATTCTAGGGGCATGAGGGAGTGGGGGGCTGTCCCAAAACAATTCTCCAGCATGCTGGTTAGAGACCAAGAACCAACCAGGTCCAGTACCAACACCCTTGTAGTACAGATGAGAGACAGGAGATGGAGGCCTGGAGGATGTCACAGGTTCAGAAACGTGAGCGATGCCTTCCTCCCCACACGCGTGTGCGCAGGGCTGCCCAGGCCCCAGCACCAATCAGGAAAGCCAGGTGGAGGCCAGACCTGGGAAGAGAACTTCCTAGGGGTTTCACAGACAGCTCAGAAATGTGGGGGGAAAGTAAAATTTCTCAGATAGCAAGCAAAAGGAAAGAAAATTCTTTGCAAATTTGTCACCTCAATTCATTCGAAGTTTTGACTTTATAAATTAGCGGCTAAATGCTGTGCTCATGAATAGGATATTTTAAAGAGGATTTAAAAAAGTAAAAACTGTAAGAAATAACACAGAATTTCACTAAGCAAAATAGGATTTTTCACAGTTGCGTATTGATGAGATTTTCTGTGCATTACCAAGAATGCTGAGTGCTCACAAACATGCAAATAATTGCTTAATATGAAGTCCTTCGGAGCAACACCTGAAATAAGATGTGTGCTATGGCTGCAAGAGGTTAAAGTCTGCTATGAGTTTAATAAATCATCCCTAGGTGAATGTGTTGGCACCTGTCTATAATCCCAAAACTTAGGAGGCTGAGGCAGGAAGATCTCGAGTACAGGGCCAAGACTTTGAGGGTCTTATCAAAATCCTACCTGCAAAACACATATAAAAGTTAATTTAAAAATTAAGTACCATAAATCAAATCTCACCACACAACAGACAAAAGATTTATTTTTTAAATGGCAAGAGGTTACCCTGAAAAGCCATAAGATGATGGGGAAATGTAATTACGCTTCTGGCAGAATTCTTGGACGTGTGAGAAGACAGCAGTGTCATTTCATGAACCCTCAGAGCCATTCCCGATGTAAGCTGTGGAGTAGCTGAGTGGCCAAGCTGAGCATGAAGATGGGCTTCAGGAAATTTTCTGAAGGCTGCCGTTGTTGGAAGAATGGCGTTTGCATTGTTTTATAAACAGAATAACAAATAGTAAAAACAAAGGGGAGGGGTCTGTTCAAAGAGAAGGAACACTGTTTTTATTTAAAATCTTCAATAAATGTCTTTACAGATGACTCATGCCGTGGGTAGATATTGATTTATTAATTGAAAAGGTTTGCGAAGTACGAAATGATAACACAAAATACATAGTGTACTGACTGAACTAGTGGTTACTTTGTAAAGTGAATTGAATCAGCCTGGAGCTGGGTGTGGAAGCCCCACCCCCACCCCCACCCCAGGATTGCTGCCAACAGCGTGAAGGGAGGACTGCATGGGAGGACTGCGTGCTGCTGATCATCCTGAGGAAGCCTGTCACGCTGCCTTTCCTTGCATGAACTCAGCTGTTCTCTTCACTGGAGGAGCTTGGGTCCTCACTGTTATTGAGCATGGCTGCTGTTCTTTTCAGAAGAACACTGGTCCTTATCTTGAGCATCGCTTCCGGGCTCCAGTGCAGACCCCTCAGCCTGCTGGCACAGACTTTCCGGCTTCCACCCCTGATCTTTGGCCCTGCTCCAGCACAGATCCATTATAGATATGGTCGTGGGCTCAAGGTTTCCAGTTGGATCCCTGGCAGACATGAAATCTAAGTCTTCAACTGAACCCGTCCAGGACACTGCTGTGGGATCCAGGCCTTTAGTTTGATTGTTCGGGTCTCTAGTTTGTGGCCAGATCTCCAACACTGTTTTGCATTTGACTCTTTGTGTGAATATTATAAAATAATCCTGTAAATGATGTATCCTGAATTAAATCTTCCCTGTGAACCCTGACTACAACTCATAGGTCATAGATTGTATTTAGTATAGGATTCATAAGTGCATATTTATTAACAACTAATTTTCCATAGTCACCCTGGTCCTTTCTTTTTGATTGTGGCAATTGATACAGGTTGTTAAAAGATCACTAGGTCTTAGTCATGTCATGCTTTTCAGAGTTACCACATAAATAACTACACACTTTCAACTAGGTCTCATAATTTCTACTATACATTAAGATATTTCTGTTTCTTAGAATTCCAAAACATATCCATTTTTATTACATTACTTCTAAATTTTCACCACATAGATATAGTTCTACAGACAACATAATTTTAAAATCCCTTTTTCTTGGAGTCTGGATGGGAAGTTCTGGTCACTGCAAGCAGGCAAAAGTTCTTAACTTGGTCTTAACCATCCAGCAGAAAAGTCTAACCATGAGGTATAAAAAGTAAAGCCATATTAATATGCTGAGCTGTAAAAGGCTCAAGTCAACAGCTTCCAACATGGCCATGTCTGCTGATAACCCACTACTATTATGGACTATTGGACTATATAAACAGATACTTTCTCTTAGTTCAGTGAGAAGAAAGATTTGCACTAACAGTGTTTATACAAAATATCATGTCGCATCTTGTACTCTGAACAACTACTATGAAAACAACAATATTCAATGTATTAATTATTGTAGCTTTCCTACTAACTGTTTTGAAACTGTCTCATTCTTATTTCTTTCTCATTAGAATTAATAATTATTTTAAAAATTGAAAATAAAATAAAATCCCCTTTCCTAGTAAATAGCTTAAATTTGCAACTGTTACAAAATCCTTCCTTTGCTGAGAATTATGAGTGTGGCTAAATTTTTCTGTACTGTTCTTTCCAATATACCTAGAGTGGCTTATTGGTTCCCTATGGGTAGCTTGTATTTTAGAATGATATGAATTTGTAACCAAATGGCAAAGGCAAATAGAAAAATGACAATGAATAAAACTGATGGGTTCTCAAGTGTTCTCAGTAACTATCTGCACAGTGACTGAATCTGAAACACACAGGTGTCGGCAGCTTTTAGTTCTGAGAATACTTAAAAGAATACTTCACATTTTTTCAGTGCTTGAAAAGACTTATCTTTTCAAATCTGTAGATATTATTAGAGCTTTCATTTCTTTGGTAGGTCTTTAGTATAAAGATTTTTTAAATAAAAGAAAATTTATGAAGAGCTGATTATTTTGTGGATTCTATACATGAGCTATTGATCAGAAAATATAGTGATAGGAGGAAGATCAAACAAAAAAGTGGGTTTAGGTTAAAAGAAACTGCTATCTTTAAAGAACACTGAAAGTATGATTTTAAATGACATTCCAGTAGGAAAGCTCAATCTAAACATTAGAAGAAATTTGCAGGATCACAACATAGAAACAGTAAAAAAGATATATATATATATATATATATATATATATATATATATATATATATCTTATTCCTATCAGTGAGAATAATCATGGTTGACTATTTCTGTCAACCATGTTTATGTGTTAATTAGCTGAAAACCTAATGACTTTAAAAGTTCTAATTTTTTTCATGTGAAAAACATATGACAGAAAATATACACATAAGGGATGGAGTCAAATATAGGAAAACATTATCAGTGAAAGTAGAAAACTAACAGTGAACAAGTGGCTGTAGAGCAGCCAGAAGGAAAGAACACAAAGGAGCAAGGGCATCTCGCTTCCACTGGTGAAGGGAAATATGTTGATTTCTGTCAGTATGTTACTCTCTGTCAGGTTCCTTTTAATAACAAATATACACGTATATCAAGAGAAACTAAAATTGTGGATGTAACTTCTTGAGAATTCTCGATAGTTGCTATTTTGCTTTACACAAATCTTATTTCTTTATTTTTGTTCATTTTTCTTGTCTTTTCTTTTTTAGGCAGAGTCTCACTACATACATCAGGCTGGCCTTGATCTTGCTTATGTACCACAGGCTGGTCTTGAACTCTTGAACTCATAGCAATCTTCCTGTCTCAGCTGCTCCATTGTTAGGATTATAGGCATGAGCCACCACACCCAGATAAAATCTGTTGTTTATTTGCTTGTTTTCTTTAACCTTTATCATTTACTTATGGTGAACACCTTGAAAATCCCTTTTTGTAACTATTAAGCAACATCATTATTAACATATATAAATTCAAAACAGAGATGGAAAGATGATAATGTGTTCCAATTAATCTTCATGTGGTATAAAATGTACATAAAGCATTACCAAAATTTCATTTAACTCTGAATTTAAAAAAGAAGTAAATTAAGAATTTTTTCAGAAACAGGAAAGTTCTAAAAATCATACTGCTGTCAAAACCTAACAAATGGCTCAAGCCCTGCTGTGTACAGAAAGTAGACGAACGATGCTTCTCCTAATCTGCTTAGTCTTGATGCTATATATGATGGGGTTCATGAATGGAGGAAAGAAAAAGTAGACATAGCTCATGGTAATGTGGACCACATGTGGGGCAGGCTTCCCAAACCTGTGGATGAAGGTCAGGCCAATCACAGTGATGTAGAACACCAGGACACAGCTAATGTGGGAGACACAAGTGTGGAGGGCCTTAGCTTGCTCCTCCCCAGAGGCAATGCCCATCACTGTCTTAAGAATCAGGACATAAGAAAAGACAATGATTAGAGCATCCAGAAAGAAAGTCAAAGAAACCAGAATAACTGGGTATAAGTGATTAAAAGTAATATCAGCACAGGCAAGTTTCATGACATCCTGGTGGAGGCAAAAAGCATGGGAAAGAACATGGGAATGACAGTATGGGAGCCAGGAGAGCCGCACAATTGGAGGTATGAGAGATATAAATCCCCTCAACACTGCACCCAGTCCTATCCTCGTCACCCTGGAATTGGTAAGAATGGAACTGTACTTCAGAGGGGCACGGATGGCAATGAAACGGTCGTAGGCCATGGCCAGCAAGACCCCTGATTCGACGATGGAAAGGGAGTGGATGAAATAGGCCTGCACGAAGCAGCCCCCATGGCTGATCTCCTTGAGGTTGATCCATAAGACCCCCATGACAGTAGGCATTGTGGTCAGTGTCACTGTGAGATCTGTGACTGCCAGCATGGCAAGGAAATAGTACATGGGTTCCTGGAGTCTGCAATCGCTTCTAACGAGATGGAGGAGCGTGCCATTGCCTAGAAGCACCGAGACATAGATGACGAAGAAAAGAATGGAAATCCAGTGATGAGCGGCTGCCATGTCTGGGAAACCAGTGAGCAGAAAAGGGGAGGCACTGATGTTGGGCCACATGGAGTCCGCTGTCAGGCGGATTTATGGAAAATACTATCGGCCCCAATGCTGAGCAGTCTCAGTCAAATGTTTTAGTTAGAAATAATGAAATAGTACTTGTATCATTCTGCAACTATTTCTTTTACAGTGGTAGACTCAGGCTGTTCTAGAAGTGAGGAATTGTGAGCTTTTCATGACATATACGATATTAGCTTTGGAGATGTAATCTTCTCAGTGGAAGACATTTTATTTAATGGCATTATGCTGTGTTACCTTGTGCATGCTTGAAAAGCTTTGAACCTGTAATGGTTACACAACAACACAGGGAGATAGGTCTTGTGTAAAATGGAAGGTGATCATGAGTTGGAGGGAAGGTGGAGGTAGGAGGGGGAAGAAGATTTTCTTAAAAAGAAAAGAATAAGATGTTATGTAATATACCAACTCCCCACAATGATTGCAATTGTTATGTACCACAAATGGACACTAATAAGCATCAAACTTGCAAAAGAATCATCTGTTTAAAAATACAGAAGATGAGAACTACATAAATAATTGTGCTTACCTAGACTACTGGTTAGTTTGTTTGCAGGGTTTTTTTTTTGTTTGTTTGTTTGTTTTTTTGTTTTTTTGCTATACTTACATTTGCATTAAGTTCTGTGTTTCACAATCATGAGAGACACATTTTATTAGTACATGCCTCTTAGAATAGTTTTTGAATGGAACCCCAGTGGTTTATTGAAGTCCAAGAAAAGCTATAAGCTTTCTATGAAGGATAACAGACACAAGAGGATGATTTCATGTTTAGTCTAAAAGCACTTACAGCCAGGCGTGGTGGCTCACGCCTGTAATCCCAGTACTCGGGAGGCTGAGGCAGGAGGACTGTTGCAAGTTCGAGACCAGCCTGGGCTACAAAAGTGAGCTCAGGACCAGCCTCAACTGCACAGCAAGACCCTGTCTCAAAAAGACAAATAAATAAATAAATAAATAAATAAATAAATAAATAAATAAATAAAAGCACTTACAGTTTTCCTTAAAGTTCACTCATAGGTTCTACATTAGAAATGCTGATCTTCCTTGCTCTGTTGCTAAGACAAGAAAGTCCATGCCTTGGTTCAGATGAGACAGTCATAACAGTGCCTGACACGTGCATTCTTGCAGTGACATTTTTCTCACAAACAAGCACAAGTCCTGTTGCATTCTCTTGTTTAAGAAGCATTTTATCTGTCTGTTGGTGTTATCCAGATATCATGGTCTCACTTCCGGGACAATTTAAGTAAGAAAAGTCTTCACTTGCTTCAGGTACCCAGCAATAGGTGAAGAAATGAATATGGTACAGGTGTTCCATTTCAACTCTGGAATTGTTTGGTAATTTATTTTCTATTATTATCTTTATAATAATGTGTTTCATATTGTTGTCTTTGTCATAGTTGTTCAGAGTACCAGATGTATACATGATTTCTTGTCTAAACATCCTTAGTACAGATCTTTCTCTGCATTGAACAAAGAGAAAGTAGCTGTATGTATAGTCCAATAGTCCATACCTGTAGTGCATTATCTGCTCTTTTGGCATTATTGGAAGCTGTTGACTTGAGCCTTTTACAACTTAGCATATTAGTATGGCTTTCTTTTCCATACCTCATGGTTAGACTTTTCTGCTGGGTGGTTGTCTGGTAATTTGTAATAAGAAAGGATAATATTCATTTTCTGCCAAAGATGTAAGGATCTGAGGAATTCTCATCTCTCAAACTAGCCCAGTTATCTGGAGCCTAGAAAAATGATGAGATTTTAAGATAAGCAAAGGGACCATGTGATCAACATGCAGGTCATACTTTAGATTTTGAAATAACAAGTTAATTTCCTCCTCAGCCCTACTGTACTGAGAAGTCTTCAGGGAAAACAACAGGATTAGGGATATCCCAATTTGAAATCAGTCTCTGAGAAAACCTTAAGCAAGTCTGATTTGTCTTTTTCAAACTCAGTGCAAACGTAGGGTGATTTGATTTGGTTGAGACAAATTTTGGACTCTGACTAAGGAGGAATTAGTGAATCCCTGAAATTATTCACCTAATTTCAGGCTGCCCCACTGTTTCAATAGTTTATTTATTTATTTATTTATTTATTTATTTATTTATTTATTTATTTATTTTTAGGTACCAAGTGCCAAACTTGGGACCTTGAGCTTGCCAGTCAGGAGCCTATGCCACTGAGCCATCTCCCTACCCCCACCCCCTGTTTCAAAGTAATTGGATATACAATGTTCTCGCACACTGGCAACTATACAGCTCTTTCAACCCTGACATAGAACCTCAGTTCTGGTAGCAACATTTCCACTAGGACAGACATCTAGTAATGTCAGGCGGATGAAGGCACATTGGTTCTTGGCTCCTGGCTTGGGGAAATACCAGTACATTTTGTTAAAGATGTTTTCTTCCCAGACCAGCCAAATAGCTCTGCAGATTACAGCCTCTGCTTAGGCAGAGTGCAGTAGCCAGGGTTCGACCCTCCTCACGTCATGCCAATCCTACGCCCAGGACACACTGAGATGGCAATGGAGACTGGGTGTAGTGGCGTACCTGTTATCTCAGCTCTTGGGAGGCTGTACAGAGCTGGATCCCTACAGGTTCCATCTACACAGTGAGACCCTGTAGAAACTGTAGACCTGTACTAAAATTTAAAAAAAAAAAAAAGATGTTTTCTTTCCAAGCTAAAAAGATGACCGTGTTCGCATAGGACCCTCTGTAGTGATTTTGTCAGTGTAAATCACCCTCCCAAAATGCCCCAAAGAAAACCATTATCCTACCTTGTACTTGTACAGGTGAGACTTATATACAGTCATTTTCATCGATGAAAAATGAGAGACAACAGGGTAAAAAACAATGTCCTGCTGCTTTGGATTTGAGACTAGGGAAGGTAAGAATGACAAAATCATGTGTCAGTCTCCATTTTCTGTCCAATTACAAACCAAAATAGAGCACCTTTTGGAAAAGTAATGGGTAATGTATATTTTTCAGTTATCTGATGCAAAGACCGTCCCATGTGGCTCCTCCTTTTCTGTGTTCCAAACACAACTTCCTTCTCACCTCATGCTCAGGAACATTCTTCCACAACATAATCTCATCTATAACACAGCTGGTAAAGTTTCCTCTTGTAAAAGTAGATGTTGCACCAGTAATGGGTCCCCACAGGAACTGCTTTCCTGGCTAGAAAGAGTTCGTTATATCTTGACAATAACCTTCAGGGAGATTTTGCCTCTTCCTGAGAACAGTACACAGAGATACCTGATAACACAGCTGCATGAGAGATCAGAAAACTTACCCTACTTCATGCTATGGAAAATGCATGTGACCTCAGTAGGGATCTGCTTTGTGTTTCTAAAAACAAAGACAAAGTGAGAAGAGATCAAAGGTAAGGAAAGAACACAGAAAAGGAAGGAGGTCACAAGGATGGAGAATAGCACCAAGAAGACTGTGTGAGTGAACCTATGAAAACTCAGGTGATCTGCTGTTCATGCCAGAGCCCTTCTCCACATTATTAGGGGAAAAGTCTGATAGACTAAGAGGTGGCTCTCTGCTCCTCTCTTAGACAGCAGGACAACAAATGAGAGGCGCTACCGTTTTCCTATCACCGGGCATGAGGGCCTTAGATGCGCATGGCCAATGCCATTGTCCAGTGATATCGACTTCAGGCCAAGATCTATACACAACGCCACACTGTGGGTCAAGATCTTTTCCTTCTTCTCCCTGTCTCTCTTAATGAACAGCTGGTAGCGGCCTCTACGAGTCTCCTCCTTCTATATATGCTCAGTACTTTCCAATACTCACTTGCACCTTGGATTTGGTGGTGTTAATAAGGAGCAGGATTATTAAATTCTACCTGAAACTCAGCTCATATGGCTCCTTCTGAAAGCCTGCTAAGGTACCCAGTCCCTGAGGTTATTAATGAAGCAATTACTTCTCTCTAAAAGCCCATTGGAATCGAAAGATTCTCTATTTTGACTTCTCCTATGAATAAGTTGAAACACTACATAATCTCCCCCAGCTCACAAATCAGCTTCTACAAATAAGGCATGAGACTAACAGAGTCAAAGGTGTGATCTTGCTTTCAGAATCAAACATCTTTATGT
>PVJA010049613.1:0-13698 GCA_004027025.1 Myocastor coypus
CTTACTGCCTAGGCCCTCTGTATGGAGAGAAGGGTCACTATATACATATAGGACTTCATAGTATGCCTAACCTGTGTATCATCTGGGTATCGCCCTTCCGTCATTCTTTATATAATCCTGTTATAAAGATAGAAGCTATGTCCTATGGTAGTGTCTTCTAGAAGATGCACAGAATGCATAAGTGGGTTTGGGTAAGGTTTGGTGCCTCACAGAGAAAGCCTAGCTTGTGAAGAAGTCCAACCAATTTGATATTATTTCACAACCTTATGTCTGCCATTTTTCAGTCTCACTTCTTCAGCCCTCTGTATGTTTTACTGATAATGGTTGTGCTTCCTATAAACAGTATTCTTTGCCACTCATGTTATAATTTCTTTCTCTCTCTAAATTGCCTTTCATTATCTGAATTATTGACATTTGCCTCATCTCCCCAACCTATTATGTATCGCTTTCACACAATTTTATTTCTAATCCTCCATCTCCACTGAGTTTCTTTGGAGCTCTGTATATAGTTTTACAAAGAGCCCCACCCTATCCTAGCATGGTAACTTGAAACTCTCATCAGCTAAAATTGCATCCTATATGACAGATTTCATTCCATAACTCCATATGGCAGGAAAGCACATATTTCAGAGATATTATTGTATTTAAGAATTGACCAAAGGCAAAAGATTAAGAATTCAAGATACAGACAAAATGTCTTAATCAAAAATATAATAAATAAAAAGCTTTCTTCAGATCTTGGTCTGATTACGGGACAGAGAAAGAGCGGGCAGCTGCAACAGCTTGCTAGTAAGACAATCAAAACTATAAGAAAAATTACACCAAGGTAAAATGTGCCCACATTGGCAGCAGATTGTGACAACTGTATATAAAGATGTCATGGGCACTGGCGATGATGACAGACATTCCAGAGCGATGGTGCAGGACCAGCACTACTTGCCCTCCTTCCTCTAACTCCTTTATCGCCTTGATCCCAACCAGGACCCAGACAATAAACTGACTATTTGTTTGGAGAGGAAAATTCAACCTCAAGGGAAAAAGACTGAACGAAACACTAGACTGCTATACAGAAACTAGGGATACATGCATTACGAAGCTGAGTTGCTAAATTTCAAACTGGAATCCACATTAGTGCCCCGGTCTACAGAGATATTCTTACAAAGTGTGGCTTCAATGTCGGAGGTCGGTGAATAAACAACTCAGAGCTGCTGAGCTTATTGTGTTACACATTCAGTAAACAATAAACAACATCACTGTCTTTGCTTTCCGATATGGTTAAGTACGTGGCAAGTATTACAAGGGAATAGCCATACTAAGGTTTTCTTTTTTAGTTGAACTTCTTGGTAAGTGTAAAGGGTGAAGTTAAATCTGTAGGCACTTTCAGGATCCCTAATGCCACCTCCATGAATGGAGGCCCCCACCTTCACCCCAACCCTAATCCCAACCTGGCTCCACTTGTCTCTGTTACCTTCCCTAAGAATGAATTTAAAATACCTGAGTGCTGAGTTCAGACCACAGAGACATCGATGACCCACGGATGCAGAAGGGCTAAGCCCACACCTGGCTCCTTCACAAATATCAGATACTGTGTCCCCTTCCCAGATTTCTGAGTTACTACCCAAATATCTGAGTTACTTCACAAATATCAGATACTGTGTCCCCTTCCCCTTCTGAGTTACTACCCAGAAGAAAAGTTGGGAGGGATTTCTAATAGTCCTCACAGATACTTGAAAGCAGAACATTGGGGCCCTACTCTATAATCAGTAAGCAGCTGGTTACTAGCACAATGCAGCATATGCAATGAGTCCAACTCTATCTTCTATCCTACATATTTTCATCTTACCCTAAAGCCCTTCATCTGGTCTTCTGCCAAGGTTTGTCCATAGGGCAGCCTTGACAAGGTTGGTGTCTTCAACCTTAAAGAACTCAGTCTTCTCTTTTTGCTTTTACCCCCCAAATACTAGCAGATGGTTGTCAGAAGCATTCTTCACATTATAGGACTTAAGCCAATTTCAGGACTTGACCATTCGCATGCCTTCTGGATCTCTAAAATGCGCGCGCACACACACACACACACACACACACACACACACACACACACATCATTTTCATGCCTTGTCCAAATTGTTCCCAGTAGACAACTGGCCTGCCATGAGTATGACTTCTGGCTGAACACCTTACAGCAGTTCTCAACCTGTGGGTCGCAACACCGGCAGAGGTCGAATGACCAAAACACAGGGGTCACCGAAAGCCATAGGAAATCATAACTGCAGCAAAATTACAGTTTTGAAGTAGCCACCAAAATTATTTTCTGGTTTGGGATCACCGCAACATGAGGAATTGTATTGCAGGGTTATGGCATTAGAAAGGTTGAGGACCACTGCATAAGGACATACTCTTTTAAGCATCCTTACATGGATGCAGATGTGTACACATATAAAACAAATGTGTGCATGGCATTTGATTTGTGCCGTTGTGCTGGTGGCTAGAATAAGCAAGCTATGTAGGAAATAGTGTGCCAAGCTTCCTGTTTGGCCTCCTTCAGGGATCTGAACAATCTGATGAAATCCTGTGTTGATTATAGTTACTCACATACACAGGGGAATGGACAGAGCCTATAGGGAAATGGTGTCCTTTTCCCCAAGGGACAGAGAGGATCCAGCTCCAAATTTGTGCTTTTTAAAAACATTTTTTAATGTATTTAGTACAGGGTCTACAGGGCCTCACTACACAGTTCAGACTCACAGTGATTCTCCTGTTTTCAGCCTTCCAAGTGCTAGGATTACAGGCACACACCACCATGCCCAGTCTCAAATCTGTGCTATTTTGGACCCCTCTATTCCCCAGTATCTAGCCTCTGTGGATGCCCATGGCCTGAGAATAGAGTCTGGACTTTCCCACTCTACCTTGGCCAGCAGGTGCTTCCATTTCTCCCTCACTAAGCTAAGCTTGCATGTCTGTGAGTCAAAGAACCACAAAAAAAACTGAGAAGTTAAAGAAAAAGGGAAGTTTATTTTTCATTGTAGAAGTCAAGATATAGTCCAGGGCCACAGTGACAGCTGGGCCCTCAGGGCTCCTCCAGAATCCAGGCTCCTTCTGTCTTGTTTCTCCATGTGTAGTCTTCATTCACAGGCTCATCTCACAGGCTCACATGGTTGCTCTGGCTCTAGCCATCACATCTGCATCCCATCCAGGAAGAATGGGGTGACATAGAAGAGGAAAACGCACATGCCAGTTGTCTCTTAAGGAAAGTAATCAAAACATGTCCTGTGACACTGCTGTGTGTCTCACTCATCAGAACACAGCTGCAATTGAGACTGACATGTGTAGACTTCATCCCAAGGAAGGCTGTGCCATTGAAAGCTGTAGGGTATTACTGTAGAAGAGAACAGATCATGTGGAATAGCCAGCAACTTCAGTCACACCTGGGAACTCAGGATCTGAGTTAGTGGCAGGAGCGCTCCCACCCTGTCATCCTCACAGCCAACCTCACTCAGCTCCTCAGAGCCCACCACTACAGCCAGGGTGCCATCTGCACAGTCCCACATGCACTCCCCTTGCTCGTGCTTGCCTCTCACACAGACTGGTTCTTGTGCTTCTTGAAGGCTGACCACAAGCCTCACCTTCCCTGCTTTCCCTGCCCCTCTTTCACATACCCCTAGAGCACTCGTTATCTATATAGCAGCCTGATGCTTGGCACGCACAGACGCACAGCTCAGTCCACGGGCCCGTCTTCTACCTTCACCGAGAGGGCAAGTGTGAGCTCCTGTGTGAATGCTACCAGGACTTCTCTGTTACACCCCTCGGACCCCCTAGGCATACAACCAGTCCTAAGACGTCTGCTGTCCCCATCACTTGGATGTCAGGCTTAGGAGAACGCACACAAGAGCAAGACCCGGGAGAAATGAATCAGATAGAAACGCAGCTCTGACCCTGAATGATTCTGTAATCCTGGGGCAAGACCTGAGCTTCAAGTTTCTCATCTATGAAATGAGGGCATACTTGCTTTAGCAAATGCAGAGTTGTAATAAGGAACATGACACACACACACACCCCACACACAAGCACATACACATATACTCACACACTTTGTACAATGCTAAAATTGTAGGCGTATACCTTCTGTTCAGTTGTTTTTGTTTTTGTTTTTGTTTTTGTTTTCAGGCCAAAGAAATCCACAACTCTGCCTGAAGGTGTTTCTGGGACTGGCAAAACAGATTGCTCACAAAATCAAGGGCATGTAGAGGCTCTTCTTGTAAACACCAGGTGCAGGGTGGCTTCAGGATCCAGCCAGCAGGAACCTTTGGCCATCTACAAGCTGCACCTACAAAAACTAAGCAGCCCCAGCCAAGCTCCCAGTTCTGGCTCACTCCATCAAGGTCCAAGTGATGGGCTGGCCAAGCCTCAGTTAGGTGCTTCTGCCTCTTGTTATAGTTCTACAAAAACTGAGCACAGTGGAGAAGGTCAAGTCTCCAAGCCAACTTGGGGTGATGTTATTGCGATGAGTTCAGTCTGGCTGGAATGTACCAAACATCCACTACAGGGCTTAATAAATGTGTACTGATGGACTCACAGTTGCCCTTTCCTTTGACTCTACAGATGCTTTGCATTGTAAGATGCTAACTACAAGCACTTCTTTAGAGCTAACCTATGAACCCCTTGGAGAATATCAATTTATCAGATCTTCATACTCATGGAAGTTAGAAAAAAACTTTTATGGTCTCCTCCTCCTACATAATTTGTAATACAGTGTAAGTTAAATTCCATACATTTTTTTAGTTAATGGCTATTTCCCTCATAAGATGCCATCTCTAATGGAGCAGGGCAAGAGTCTCTCTCTGATCACCTCTCGGTACTCCTCAACCACCCCAGAATCTAGTGTATTTCAAGTGTTGAATATACACTAAATTAATGAAGGAATAAATGACTCAACAGGGCCCTGCAAGGGCCAGATACATTAGCCATCTCCATTGCTCTCCAGAGAGATGACTAATGGGCAGGTTCTAATTTCTCTTGCCAAGCACGTGTGCAGCAGGAGGGAGGTGAAAATATCTGATAAACCATTCCCTAGAGATAAGACTCCTGAGACCCCTCGACAAGGAGCTCCCCAGTACATAGAGGACCTGTCAAGCCATGATAACAGCCACCCACAACTTCAAAGGGAGGAAGCCGATGCTCTGCACTCTGGTCTGAGGTATCCTTGCTCTTCTGCAGGTGTCTGCTCAGGTAGGAGCACTGTTCCCATGGAGCAGCCTGCTCAAGGGCCCGGCGGGATGCCTCAGTGGTCTGAAGCGCCTGCTTGGGGAAGCTTGGGCGGCTTCAGGGACCGCGGTTTGATCCCCGGCACCACATGCTGCGCCAGCCCTGACCTCAGGGCAGGCTGAGCCGGCCATAAAAATGAGTGAATAAACAAACAAAGGTTCTGAAACAAGAATAAAAATAATAAATAAAATTAAAAAAAAAAAAAAAAAGGACCCAGCCAGTTACACCTGTGAAGATGACACCACAGGGCCCTTGGGTCCATATGACATTGGACTCTGCCAAGCTGTTTCCTACTTAGTTCTCTGGTGATCAGAATGGCTAGCCTGTAGGACAACCAAGTGTCACTGGCCCCATGTTATGGTTTATGTCTAGTTGTTCCCCCAAAGCCTCATGAGTCAGGGAGCGGGGACTTCTAGAGTTTGAGACTTGATCCATGATCCCTGGGATTATGGGTTTTAGTAGTGATAGGACTATGGGTCTAAGTACTTCTGGGATTATGTGTGTAGCCTAAGGCGGAGGCTGAGGTGGAGAGCCTGAATGTAATATAAAGAGAGACGGACTTGAGCTGTTGCTGCTGCTCTGCTGCCCTGATTGATTGGCTGCCTCTGCCACCATTTTGTTCCACTGCCATGAATTGGATTCTCTCTTCTCTGCTCCTCTCAGCCTTGGGCCAGCCGAATATGGACTGAAGCCTCCAGTAACTGTGAGCTAAATAAATCTTTCCTTCCTTCATTTTGAGTGTCGGGTATTTGTCTCAGCAACAAGTGAAAAGTAACTAAGACACCCCATCTTTTAAAAACTGAGAGATTCACTTGCCTTTATGCATCTGGGGAACTTCGTGCATGACACAAACTTTGGGGCTGCGTAATCCTCACTTCTCTACATACAGAGACTACCCTACTCACATGTAGAAAAACTATACCTTTAGCATTAAAAAAAAAAAAAATATCAAGGCCACAGCAACCACTGAAGAACAGTAGCCATGGCCCTCCACTATCCCATGGTCGTGGGCCTCAACAAGGGCCACAAGGTGACTAAGAATGTGAGCAAACCGAGGCACAGCCACCGCTGCAGATGCCTCACCAAACACACCAAGTTCGTACGGGACATGATCCAGGAGGTGAGCGGCTTCGGCCTCTACGGGTGGCGCACCATGGCGCTGATCAAGGTCTCCAAGGACAAATGCACCCTCAAGTTCATCAAGAAAAGCGTGGGGACGCACATTCGCGCCAAGAGGAAGTGTGAGGAGCTGAGCAACGTGCTGGGGCCATGAGGAAGGCAGCTGCCAAGAAGGACTGGGCCCCCTGGAATAAAGCTTTGCAGAAAAAAAAAAAAAAAAAAAAAAAAAAAAAAAAAAAAAAAAAAAAAAAAAAAAAAAAAAAAAAAAAAACACCTCAAGATCCTCCTCATTTGAGCCCTAATGATAGCTCTCCCCTTCTTCACACGTAGCACCCTACATCATAGTAGACAAAGGGACTTGGGAAGCATTATTAATTCAGTTCTGAATCTGTTGTAACTCTTGATGGTGCAGTTCTATTGCTATCATATAATTCCGTTGCAGTCACTACTAACTACTAACTGCTGTAGGCAGTTTTCATCCAGTTGGAGTCGATTACAGAGAAAGAAAAAAAGATAGGGGTCACTGACATTGACTTCATGCAATATGGTTAAAAGTTTATTTTGTCTTGAGGTTTGGAAAGGTAGTGCCAAGGTAATTCCATCTTCTTCCCATTTTTGACTTGTATCAGATGAACTCCTGTTTCTCCCTGTCAGCAAGGACTCGGTCTTTGGCTCCAGGTTCTCCACTGTGATCTCCATCTTCCTAAGCTGTCCCCTGACACAAGTTCCAAATAGCAGGTGACAGCAGATGCCTAGAGAATCACTGATGACCTGATCACCAATGACTCTGTCTCTTGGGGAACAGAGTTGATAATATTTCTTCATACCTGGAATTTTACCTGTGTGCCATGAAAATAGTACAAGCCACTTGGCCACATATACAGCTCAGGTGGGGTGAGACACAAATAGAAATTTAACAAACTTGGAGTGCAACACAAGGAGGAGCCATCTCTGCCCAGGGAATCTAATGTATTGGCCATTTCTGTCACATAGGGTTGGGGTTCTCTATAAACCATCCACCAGTGATAAAACCCTGAGAATAGGACCGCAGCACAGCAGGGACACACAGCTGTCCTTGAGTAGCACCTAGTGCGGGGCTAAATGCTTTGCATAGCTCATGTGCCCTACCTCACATCCCCTCTCAGGGCCTGACAAGGGCCATCCCAGTACCTCACACAGGGCATCAGGTTCAGCAGAGGGAGGCAGCTGGCCCACAGCCACACTGCATGTAAGTAGAGGAGCTGTGCTTTACATCTAGATATGTCCACTCAGAGGTGGAAGGGAACACAAAGAGGAGACTTGGGTGAAAAATGTTGGGTGCCATGAGCCCAGCCTTCAATATAAATGGAAGAGAGGCAGTTTCTACGCAAAAGCCTCCCCTCAGTCTTTTATGAGATTAACACCTAAATTCCTATTGTGCCTGAGCCCTTCCAGAGTCTATCTGGGGCAGCAGGTAGCATTAGCCCAGTTCTTCTACACAGGCATCCGACCCAGCTGTGCAGGGTTCTTGAGCAGGTCAGGCATAGTGACTGGGAAGGACAAAGCGCTGTCCACTGCATAACAGCAAGGACTAAACGTTTGAAGCTGGGCACTAAGGGCAGCTCTGGAAGGCCAATCTGAGACACAAACTCCCCTTCATGGGCCTCGTAGTTCACAGCTCTCCTTGTCAGCCATAAACATGCATAGCATGGAGTAAGTGTGAACCTAAGGAGGGAGTAACGGGGTTTGAACAAGTGCAGGCAATGACAAAATAGTCGAAAACAAGGAGGCCGCCTTTTGACTCTGCCTCCTGGCCTTATATCCCTGCCATTCTGCTACCTCATTCCCCCAGAGCCACCATCTGTGCCCTCCCGCCCATCCCACTTGGAACTGCTGAGGCCGCTAAAAGGAAGCTAGGCTGTGCTTTGCTCTCTCATCCTGAAGAAGCATTTGCCTTCCTGGTGGGAAAGCCCTGCATGGGAACACTTCCTCCTGACCCCTTGACTTCGTCCTGATTTCTGAGAAAATATTAACCCAAACTGTCTGTGCAAATGAACTTCAGGATTATGATGTAACGCTCCCAGTGCCTTCCTGTTGGGTGTCCTGTAAAGAAGGGAGTGTTCAACCATCCTGGCAGGAGGTGGGAGACTGCCTCCTCTTTATGCTTCACTTATTCATTCTTTGCATTCTCTTAAAGCTTTATCATAACCTTATCCCCAGGACCCTGTGAAACAAACTCCCAAGCTCCCCTAGTTCTCTGCCCACCATCCCAACCCAGAATAAACAACAGCTCATTTGTAAGAGGTTTTTAATTACATCTCGGTATGTCATTAAGGAGTGGAATTAAAGATCTCTATTGGTTTTCACTCACATAATATCTGCAACATTCTCCAACTGATCTTCACCACAGAAACCTGCTAAGCCATCCAAAATCTGTGTAATTTTCATTCATCAGACTTGTTTGGGTTTCTTGGTGGTTTGCATAAATACAAACAAGAGCACAAAAATCACACAAGATGGATGCTACCTTGAGGGGTCATGTTCCCTCTGGCCATCCAGAGAGGGAAGAGGACATGTGTCTGAATTTAAGTCCCTGATGATGTCCTTAGGAGTGAGGCCAAGCCTACTGCAGCCCTCTTAGATGAGTTCTGCCCCTCTCTGATACTGGCTGGTACTAGGTTGGCTAGAGGCAGCACACACAAAAAAAGATCTCACCCTAGCACCACAGTCAGGGACCAGGGTGTGGACCTGTCCCCTGGTATGATAGCTCCTGAGTCTTCCCTGCCCAGGGCCAGAGAAAGTGGTTGGAAGGAAGAGCCTGGTATTTTACCTGTCTGCTCTACCTCTCTAAGTCCTGAGAGGCTGTTTAGACACAAACCCTCTAGAATAGGAGCTATTGGCATCTCTCTATAAAGCATTAAATAAGAGAGATAGAAAGCATTTCAGGCTTGCCAAGCTGGATACAGCCTGCCAACTTGTCTTTAAAAAAAAAAAAAAAAAAAAAAGAAAGAAAGAAAGAAAGAAAGAAAGAAAGAAAAAGCAAGTCTACAAGTCCTTCTTTGTCGCCCCTGCTCTAGTCACCATATTCTCCTCCTCTATCCCTCAGTGTGGGGCCTCTCTCCTGTGAGGGACTCTAGCATCCCACTGAGCTTCCATCACTGGCAGCATCAACAGTGCAGTGGACCTCAGTAGGTAGAGGTGCCTTTGGGCCCCAGGTCCCGGAGCCTTCCTGCCCTGCATGCCAAGTGTTCTCCCTCCCTGTCTGGGGGGGGGGGGGTCTGTTTGTAATTAAAACTAACATTGGATCTTAGCCTTGCTCATGCATCCTGGGGTGAAGCTTCAGTGTTTCCCAGGGAGGTAGGTACATGCTGTCAGCCTTGTCTCACATGTGCAGAGGCTGTGGCTCAAGCGCAGAACCAACCCCCACATGTGGCCCCAAAACCTCCTGTCAGAATTAGAAAGAACGCCCAGGAGTCCAGGCTCGGTACTGTCTGAGAACACAGGCAAGGATTGCTCTCCAGTGCTCTCTGCTCAAGCTCACCAATCCAACAGCAAAGAGAGCAAGAACCCACTGGAACTCCAACAAGCCCAGAGCTACTTTCCAGACCTCAGTGGCACTCTAAGAACAGAACAGATGAGTGCTCACAGCCGCAGGGCCAGGGGAAGCAGCCCTCTCTGTCCTGCTGACAAGAGTCTTCAAATGAAAAGTAAAGTTTATAAAAGTAAATTATCTCATTTTATAACTTAAGTGCATCAAGCATTTCCTTAAATATAGTTCACACTGAAAATAAAGTTACTTTTGCTGTACAGTTGGTGTCTGTTATAATTAGGAATAAACTTTGATGATAAGGTAGGAAAGGTTATACACACACACACACACACACACACACATACACACACATCTACCTGTCTGTCTGTCTATCTGTCTGTCTGTCTGTCTATGGGTGTACAGATGGAGAGACATATGCACCTCTTGACAGGAGCTTCCCCAAAATGGCGGAAAGTTGTTGGGAGTCCTTAGGTATCTAGTTTGCATGAAAATGTCTATATTGAAAGTCCCTGTCCTTAATGATAAGCACATCTTTATATCTAATGCTAAGACTCTTATTAGAAACATTAAACTATGCAATCCATAATGTATTCAGTCTTTGGAAATGCTGAGCTACACCAAATCATTATACAACAGCATTCCCAGTACAACTCCCTCCCCAACCCACCTCTTCCCTGGCTTCCCCATTCTAAAGCCAGTGACCCCTCACATAACATGGTCTTTCCATATGGGAGCCTACCCACAGAGGTATGGGGAACACTCAAGAGGTAAAGTAAGAATTCTGCATGGAGTACAGGTGGTCAATGGGGTTTCCCACTCTGGATTGCAGGGGCCCAGCTTCTGAGGTTGCTAGGAAACAGTCACCCAGGTTACTGAGGGAAGTGTCGTCACTATCCAGGTCATGGAAAAGGGGCTCAGCACCTGAAATGGAGATGAAATACTGACATGAGGGTCCGGAAGAGATGGCTCACTTCAGTGCTAGGAAATATAGTTAAATTAAACATGCGTGGCCTCAGGGGACACTTCCTACTGGGTTCCAGGGAGTGAGTGGGCATGGAGAATCTATACTGAAAAAGAGGAGGGGCATACGTCTTACTAGGGGACCTGTATCTAAAGTGCAATCGATGAATACAGTAGAAACTGAGATGTGACATAGAGTTAACCTTGAGCACCTCTTAAGCTAGTGTTGGTTATCTGGCTAGTAAGGAAGGGACAAAAGGGACACTAGGGTTCCTCTAGAGGTTCACTGAATGTGTGACACAGGAAGGTAGGAGTGGTTTAACAATATAACTTTTTTAATTATGGAAAAAAGTTAAGCTCTTTTGTCATGTTCACATAAATTAACAAAGCTTGTGTTTCTGGTACTTTTGAAGGATCACTGAATAAAACTGTTTTTGTTGTAGGGCTAGTTTTATCACAAAGCATATTGCATATCAGACTAATGCCTTACTCTCTGATTTTTTCTGTATATAATGCTATATTTCAGCCTGAAGTTAAACTACCACCTTTCACTCCAAAGTTCAGCAAACTCTGCCTCCTGGCCTTGCTAGTTGAAGGTTGACTTAATTAGAAATCTGGGCTATGGGCCCGGCAGGATGGCTCAGTGGTCTAAAGCGCCTGCTTGGGAAAGCTTGGGCGGCTTCAGGGACCGCAGTTTGATCCCCAGCACCACATGCTGCACCAGCCCTGCCCTTGGGCGGGCTGGGCTGGCCATAAAAAAATTTAAAAAATTAAAAAATTAAAAAATGAGTGAATAAACAAAACAAGAAAAATAAATAAATAAAAATTTAAAAATTATTAAAAAAAAGAAATCTGGGCTAGTCGGGGAGGCTCAGCTAAAAAATCTCTGAAAATAAAAATAAGTGGAAAGATCGCTGATGAAAGGACTCCTACACGTGGGTCTTTCTCCGGCAGCCACCGGTCAGGTGACTTGACCTGTGCTGTATGGGACATGCATTCTGTGGAATATATTGATGTGGTTAGGAGGGAACAAAAAGCCATCACAGGCACGGGGTGGTAGGGCCCCGCGGGGCATGGGTCACGCTTACCATAGGGGTGCATGTGATCTCCAGGCATCTGGGGTGGAGTGAGACCCTGCCGGAAGGGATCGGAAGTGTAGACGCTCTGCTCGATGGCCAAGAGCTGCTGTGGCGTGGGTAGAGCTGTGTAGGGGTTCATGATCCCTTCCATGCCAGCACTCCCACCACCATTGGTCTGAGCTGTAGGGAAAGAAGAACACAGGTGTCAACTCGCAGCCCAGCACTCCCAACAGGTGTATGAGCCATCGCTCCCAGGTCCCCGCTGGTGCCATGCCTCCAGCATTGCCCAAGTGTCTGCATGATGCGGCAGGGCCAAAGACCCAAGAGCACTCAAAGCAGAATGCACTATACCTCTGTATGACCCAGCCTTGAAAACCATGCTCTAACTCAGAGCTACTCTGTGCTGATGATGGCATAAGGGCCCAAACAACTTCCGTGGTAAGAAGCCCACAAGACCACGGTGGAGGTTGGTGACCGAGCAGGCTGGGTGCTTCCAGCTGGCTACATCATTTTATTCCTCTGGGCCCCACTTTCCTCACTTACAAAATGGAAGGAGACCCAGTGACAACAGTGGTTCCCAGCCTGGGCCATATGAAGTCACCATCCCCTAGGAGGTCAGGGATGCGGGGGAGGCTGAGCAATGGAGCTTTGACAGCATTATTGAACCACAGCATTATTGAACCACATCATTGAAGGGAAAGGATTGGCCACTGGAGTGGGGGGAATCTGAAGATCCATCCAGTAGTAACACAGTGTACTCCCATTAGTCAAAGAGAAGTCACAATCCTGGACTAGCCAACTCACTGGGGCTGACCAGAGGAACCCCACCTTGCTGTGCTCATGTAGCTTGTGGGATGTAGAATCAGGGCCTACCTCCACACCCTTGCTGTGGACATGAGTCTGTTGACTCCCACAGTCTCTATTTCCCCATCCTCTACATTCATAAGTCTGCTCTACGGGCTTCCCTGGTGATTCTTCAAACAAAATCCCAAGCACTATGATTTTGTACCCTCATAATGGCTCCTTGTGTTCTGCTCCCTTTGAAGTTGTTGGCCTAAATGGGGTCAACTTACATGGTTCCTAAGTCCTACATATCGGTGACACTTTTTGAACCCTGTAAAGTCCTAGTGATATAGAGCTAGCAGGTGTTATTACCCCATCCAGAGGATGCATCACCTGAGGCACCAAAGGTATGGAAAAGACCAAATAGCATGGTGAGGATAGCTGAAAGCAGAATTTAAGTCTCCCAGGCAGCCTGCTGCTTACCCTTCATCCCCAGTATCCATACCCATGTATCAGTTCCAGACTGAGCCCAGGCCCAGCACCAAGTATAATTTGGAGTCTATGCAAGGATAAGAGCTCTGCAGAAGACCCTGAGAACCATCCTCTCACTGCACCATAGGATCATGCACAGACCATGCAGAAGCTTGAGGAAATACTCAGAATCTCACCCTAGACCCTTCCTGTGGGTTGGAAACTGCAATTCAACACTGACCTATGTACATGTATGTTATGGTTTATGTCTAGTTGTCCCCCCAAAGCCTCATGGAGTCATTGGGCGGGGACTTCTAGAGTTTGAGACTTGATCCATGATCCCTGGGATTATGGGTTTTAGTACTGATGGGATTATGGGTGGAAGTACTTCTGGGATTATGGGTGTAGCCTAGGGCGGGAGCTAAGGCAGAGAGCCTGAATGTAATATAAGGAGAGACAGAGAGACAGACTGGAGCTCTAGCTGTTGCTGCTGCT
>PVJA010049614.1:0-13651 GCA_004027025.1 Myocastor coypus
GGAAGGGAGGGGAGAGGAGAGGAAGGGAGGGGAGGGGAGGGGAGGCGAGATGAGGAGAGGAGAGGAGGAGGGAAAGGAAAAGACCCCAGAAACAGGGAGCTAGCACAGAAAGCCAGGTGACAGAGCAAAGGGACTTAGGTGTCTGGGACACTGTGGGGGACAGTGGGGAATACAGGAAAGGAGGATGTGGAGAGACACAAGGACAAGGCAGGACACACAGTGGAGCCACAGTGTCCCAACAGCGAAGGAAGAGCCACGCCTCTGAGAGGGGCGGGCCTGACTTCTCCTAAGGGGGCTCCTGGCTCCAGGGCTGCCTGCAGTTTGTCCCTTCTCAGACCCACACTCAGCCACGTGCCTCTGCACGACTCACCAGGAGCTGGGATCTCTGGCCACACATGCTGCGAAGATGCAGACCCAAGGAAGCCAACGACAGGGTGACGTGCAGGATGCAGACTGCTACGAGCAGGATGCAGAACCCCAAGAAGAGATTCTGGGGAGAAAAGATGGAGCAAGGGACCAGCAGGGCTCAGCTCCTTGGGTGCTGCCTGCACTGTGCACGCCTACACAGCACGGGGCAATAAAGTGGTGCCATGCAGGGTGGGGCAGCCCCGAACTGGCCTGGCTGCTTGCATCTCTTGCCTTCAAATGCTCATGGTGCCTCCCACCTCGTGGCCCTGCTAATAAAACCCCGAGCCATGTGGAGAAGCTATTGCAACCTGAGAGGTGCCTGCTGCCAAGGACGAGGTCCAGAGCCCACATCTCCACCCTCCAGGGCCTCCACTTGCAGGAGCAAAGGGCTGTGAGGGTCCCGGGAAGACCGGATCCTTCCTTCTCACCAGGGCCATTTTCATAGTTTTCCTGCAGTTCTCTGTCCTCCAGTCCTCGTAATCATTCCGCCATCTGTACTCAGTGGTAGTGGCAGCAGGGACCGAGCTGTCACACACAGAGATGAACCTGGAGTAGTTTGACTGGTCGGTTTGCCACATGGAGCTCCTCACCGAAAAGACAACTGTAGCCACAGCGGCAGCGATGCCAGCCGCCATGAGCAGACCCGACACGCAGCCCTAGAAGAGAGCGATCCGAGACACAGGCGCCACTCAGCAGGGGCACAACTGCGTGGGCAGCACCCTCAACTCTGTCTCTCCTTCCCCAGCTCCTATGGCTGGAAGCCCTGGAACCCTCAAGGAAAGACTGGAGGACCCAGGGGTAGAAGACAATGTCAGGGGGAGAGAATGCCTGAGACTCACTGCAAGTTTCCCCCGGCGATTCTGATGGACGATGGCCCCTGCTCCTGCTGCGACCGCCTGGAGAGAGAAGACACCGAATGAGTCTCCTGACTTGCCCTCCTGCTCGAATCACCATCCAAGAGCTGCCGTAAGAGTCGAACGGAAGCCAAATTCAAGAGACTAGCGACGAAACCTCACCTGTGGGCCCAAGTCCAGTTATACTGCCCCCTCTTCCCTGGCCCCGACAGAAGCAACAGACAGGAAAGAATCTGTCCCAGCCCCAGGCCAGCTACCTCAAGGAAAGGGGACGCACGGACTCTGGGTTTTCGGTGGCTTCCCCCAAGCATGCCAGAGCCAGTGGAACATTCTCTCTGCCCATCACCAACCACCTGCCCCCTGCCCACCGAGCACCCTGCCCACCCCTACTCACCACAGCCCCGGCCCAGAAGGCACAGCCCAAGCCATGCAGCTCACTCCTGGGCCCAAAGGACAGGCTCACTCCCAGGGCACAGCTCACAACCCCCAGCACGATCTGTGTCACCTGCGAGGTGAGGTGAACAATCAATAGCCCAGTCCTACCTCTTTGGCGTTCCATCTGCCTGTAGTTCAGGTTCCAGAAGGTTCTGTTTCCTTACTATCCTTCATGCTGCACTGACCCTTATCCCCCTTCCCAGCTTTGCTGTTTATTCTTTGTTCTTTTTTCTAAAGGAAACATGTCGTGATAAACACAGATCATACCCCCCCCTCCTCACCCTCCCTCCAGAGACTCATCCTTGTGTCCAACCTCGGCATCTTCCTCCACTTCCGGTTCTGATACATCGCTTCAGGTACAAATATGCAATTGTGAGGGCTCTGCTGCAGACACACAGATGTGCCACTAGTGTCTCCCATCCTGTTTCTAGCAAGGGGGATCCTGACTTTCAGCTGACAAAAGCTGTGATGGTCCCCAAGCCAAGGATCGAGCAAAACTGTGGCTCAAGAGCCACCGCCGCCTGCTCCAGAACTGTGGCAGTGGACAGCTGAGCAGGAACCCCAGTCTTCGCCTGTCCCCTCTCTTTTCAGCTCACATAAGTCGCCCCTCAGTAAACTGTCTGCACCCCTAACTCTGACGCAGTGCCTCCTAGAAGACTCTACTCGCACGGGCTCCTGGATATCATCCGAGATTTGCCAGCATGAGGTCCCCTGTCCCATCTCCCAGGGTTCGAGTCCTGACTGTCCATGTTCCAGCCCTCTGCGTGTGCTTGAGTTTCTCTCCTCTTGCACCCCAGACCCACTCACCCCCAGGCCTTGGAGACGCCACCGGAAAGCTTTCTCACCGCTTCGGTTCTGTCTGCACAAACCAGACCTTCTGCACTGCCCACCTGGGTGGGCAGCCGGAGCCCAGCGTCCCCCTCACAGTCATGCACAGCCCTCCCCCCACAGGTGCCGCCTCAGGATGGACTCTGACAGGGGTCCCCACCCAGCCCCGGGGCCGCCTCCCCTCCTCTCTCCTGTGGGCACGCGCTGCCTGATGCTCTCCTGCCTCTTTGCCTTTTCTCCTCTTTGCTTTCGCCTGTGCTTCTTTACCCGGCAATCCTTCTCTTTCATCCCAACCCCTGTCAGCTGAATCCACTCCTTCGCCACGGTCGTCTCCAACACCAGCTCTGGCCTACCGGGATGTGCACCCGGATGCTTGCTGATCTAGCCTCTACTCATTCTGCGCCACCCTTTCGGGTGTAAATGGAAGACTTTTCAGGGCAGTCTGACTGGAAACAGGCTGCCTTACACCAGCAGCCTCCATCTCCATGGGCCCAGCCAAACTCTGCAGGCAAAGACCCAAAACCTTTCCTCACACAGCATGGCTCTCCTCTTGGGGCTCAGCCTCTTGCCTTTTTGTGTCCTATTGAAAAGGAAGATTTGTCAGAACGCCCAAACAGCTTGAGACCATAACGTTAAGTGAAACACACCAAGACACATGAGCCTAAATACCGAATCGCGTGGTTTCTCTTTTATGAGGAACCGGATGTCTAAGTAAATCAAGGAGCAAAACAAGATGATAGGAAATCAGAAGGCAGATCTTTTGCAAATAGGAAGGAAACCAAGTAATGAAGAGATGGAGGAGAGGAAGGGAAGGAGCCAAAGAGGCATTAAAATGTTACGGGCTTGCACCATCTGCCCAGGACGCGCATAATCGTCACACACTAATAAGATTCAAAGCTCGTAAATGTCTTTTAAGTGAGAAAAAGGGTTCCAACCTGTGTCACCTCATTATGGTTCCCCTGTGTCACCTCATTACCTGTCCCCTCCCCAACCACCACTTGTGCACTCTTACCCCCAGAGCCAGCTGTTCATTGCTTTTCCTGGCTTTGGAAGGCCCGGTGTCCCGAGGTCGGGAAAGAAACTTCTTCAGAGACCCCGTTGCCTTCAGCAGCTGTGTCAATGTGGACTCCTCGTAGACATGGATGTTGATGTGACTGGGCTGTGATGAGGTGGAGGCCACGTTGACTCCGTTCACGGTCACCATGTTTTGGGTCATCGTACCTGCAGGGGAGCAAAAGGACCGCATTGGTGAGATCTGGGAGACCTTGCATTAGATAGGCGCCTGAGCAGGCGAGGACTGGGAGCCCCTACAGTAGATAGGCGCGTGTGCGCGGCGCGTGCGCGCGGGCGAGGCTGCAGGCAGGGCTGGTCTCCGGTCCAGTCCAAAGGTTTTCCCAGCGTAGTCATCAATGTCACAGTGACCCTAATTCAGGATAAAAATCCAAATTTCATTCAGAGCTTTTTGCCATATGAGTTCTTGGATGCTTTCCCAAAATGATATGGTACAGTCTGTCTAGGGTCCAGAGTGGGGCAAAGAAAGGAATATGAATTATGTTAATTAATTAATTAATGTTTGGCCAGCTTATCCCACCCTGAGGGCATGGCATGTGGTACCAGGAATCAAACCAAGGTCCCTGCACCTGCCTTAAGCTTGCCTAAGTAGGCACTTTAGATTGCTGAGCTGTCTGACTAGCCCCTGGGGGGGTAATATATATATATATATATATATATATATATATATATATTCGGTCTTGCTATTTTGCAAAAAAAATACATCAAGGAAATAAAAACTTGCATAAATATTTTAATTCTAAATTTATCGAGACATCACAAGATTAATGCAAGTTATCTTTGGACTCTACAATTAAAAGAGATGCTTGAAGTGGTGGCTGTCAGCTTCCAGACATTTATTTTTACTACAGCAAACTGCAGACGTGTGTATACATTTTTGGTGGACTCTGTATGTATTACACATAATTTTCTCCCTAGCAAAAACTGTTCGGGAAAAATTTAAAGAGACACCAATATGGCTGATTTCTTACATACCCATCAATGACACTTTTGTTCACCAGAGACTTCTTCTCCACCCCCTCTCTCCCAAATGGCAGCCTACCACACATGCTGCACAAAGCACTACACAATGCTGTGGTCATGGAACCATCTGTGTCAAGAATCAACCCAGCTGCAGTCCATACAAACCTTCCTTAGTTGGTCGTGGAACTGCAGTATTTCCGGTACGTGAATCTACCATGATTTATTTAACTGATCCCCTCCTAATAGACATGTAACAATTCTAGTCACTTTTATGCCATAAAATGCTCCATTGAAATGCTCATCTCGATAAGCTTTGACACACTTATACCCTTCTGCAATTACAGTTACCATCAAGAAACAGACTATTTCTCTGTTGTAGACATTTCCGGCTCACCACAGCGAACCTCCCAAATGGCTGAGGGTAATTACTGATCCCCCTCTTCCAACGAGTTCAGTTTTGCTTCAAATAGTAGTTTCAATTATTATCAGCAGTTTTGCAATTTCATGGTTTTCATTATTATGAAAGAAGGACCGGAGTTTGGACTCACAACTTTGCACTTGCCAGGCAGGTACTTGGGCCATGAAACTATCTCCCTGGTTCCTTCTTTTTTCCTTCTATGTTCTTCTTTCCTAGTCTGTCTTTCCCGTTTTATTTTGCTCCCCATAGAAGCATTTCGTATAGTCAAGAAATTACCATTTACATGAGTTTCAACTGTTTCTTTACAACTATGACTTACATTTTGATTTGCCTTGTGTTTTTGTACAGTTTTCATTCTAAAAAAATATAACTTATGTTTAGAAAACTCTCTCGTTTATGCTAGAAAGGTTTTATTTCCTATGTTAAAAGAACTTCCCCGCTTCAAGATTGTCACAGCTTGCCTGTGTTTTCTTCATTGTGGTTTCATGCTTTCTGTTTTCATCTTCAAGGACGGTCCCTCTGGAATTCCTGTCATTATCTGGAAGACACAGACCCATGCTGCTGCTGCTGTTCACTGTGAATTTCTGCAGGATGGGTTCCATGTGTAGCAGATGTCTTCTTTCACTGATTTAAAATGCTCTCCTGAGCAAACAGGAAGCTCCCACAGGAGCCGAATCCACACCAGTCTTCTTGTGCTGCCCGTGGCTGTGTCTATGCTGAGCTATGCCTCATGGACACAATTTTAATTAGTGTAGAATTTAATATCTAATTGGGCTGCTTCTTGACGCCCTTGTATTTATTTATTTATTTATTTATCTTCAGAATTATCGCAGCCTTTTTCGCTAGATTACTCCTCCCTGTACACTTGATAACCAACTTAGCGGCTCCAACCCACACCCCACACAGCCAATCCCAGCATACCTCCACCTGAGTAGCACCACTGAAACCCAGCGCTGATTTCAGGGCTAGTGGCATTCCCCCTTTGCTCTCTGCCTGCCTCTCAGAGCAGTCTCCCTCTTCCCCCGATCTGGCCTCCTTGAAGGTCAAAGGTCAGGCTTTGGACAGGTCTGCAGGAGATGCAGATTCCAGGGCCTTCCACCGCACATTCCATGTCTTCCTTTGAGGGCCTCAGAAGCCCTCTGGAGGTTGTGGTCCTCTGGGACTTGGGGCCTCAGCTCGCCCAGACCCCCTAGAAAACACCACTTCTGGGCCCCTTTCCATGCCCTGTGGCTCCTAAGGACAGCACAGTCCCGGTCCCCACCCTTCTCTGGGAAGAGATGGCTCAGTCCTGCTATCCCCAAGCCACAGCCATGCTCCCTCAGGGCTCTGTCTCAAAGGTACCACACCCATCCCCACACAGAGTGGAGGCTTGGGAAGCCAGGCTGGGCCTTCCCTCAGCGCCACCCCCACTTCCAGGGTCTCATCCTCTGTGCTCAGGCTCATGCTGTCCACCAGCCTCGCTGGACAGAGCCCTGAGCCAGGGCCAGCATCTCCCTAAAAACTGGTTTCGCTCTCTTCTCAGCACCCACTCTATGCCCCTTCCCTGGAGCCCCACAGAGAACAGAATGGAGGAAGAGGACCCTGCCCAGGTAAGGGCATAGGGCTGAAGAGACAGGTGTAGGGTCCACAGCCCAAGAGCCTCCTGGGAAAGGCCTGCCTGGGGCGGGGGCCCGGCCTCACCTGCGGTCCTGCAGGAGCCAGAGCAGAGCAGGGCTCTGGAGCAGAGGACTGCCAGGCTGGAGGGAGGAGAGTAGGAAGCAGGGATGGGGCACAGAGGGTGAGGCCTGGCCTCAGTGTTTCCCAGCAAGCAGCTAGGACCAAGGGGCCCTGCTAGGGGGGTTCCATGGTGAGCAAATGACTGGGCTGGCTCATGAGTGTGCACATGCGCACGCGCACACACACACGCGCACACACACACACACACACAAGGACTCAGATAACGTACACTGGAACCACACACAGGCGCAGCCCAGACCCGCACTTGCTAGGAAAGCCTTGGCCAGGCAGTGGTATGCCCAGCCCCGCCACAGCCCAGCCTCCCCATTCCTGTCTGGTGTCCTCAGGGCCCAGCCTCCTAGGGCTGGAAAGCCCTAGAGGAACCCTTCAGTCCCAGCTGTTCTCCGGGAAGAGTGAAAGTCCCGTTACCTCTCAGCCTCCCTTTCCTCAGGCTTTGGGCTTTCCCCGATAGCCAGGCTGCTCCCTCTGCAACTCCTCTGCACCCCTACAAACCTCGACACTGTGCTCAGCTCCTGCTCCTGGAAAGAAGGTAAGAAGGCCTCTTTGCTGGGGACACCCTTGCACCCCACAGCTGCCAAGAGAAGCTCACAGGCAGGCAGGCTATTATGGGAGGGGGGTCATGTTCTAGGGTCACCGGGCTCTGGACAGAAAACACAAGAAGACCCAGGGTCAGGTGTGGGGGTGGAAGGGTGGCACATGTAGGGCCTGAGAGGACCAAGGGGGCACACGGCAGTCCTGGGGTGGCAGTGCTGGGGTAGTCCTCAAGAGGGCACGGCTCTGTGACCAGGGACAGCCGCCTCATTGCCCCTGAGTCTCACAGCCACAACCCCTGAGCTCCCAGTTCTGACGGACCTGTGGCTCTCTGTCGGCCTGACCTCCCTAGCCCTCCTTGTGTCCCTCAGACAGACGCGGCCATGGACACGGGGACAGCAGACAGTGGTGAGGTGGCCCCCGCAGCCCCGCAGCCCTCCCACATCAACGTACACATCCACAAGGAATCGGTGCTGGCCAAGATCCTGCTGAGCGGGTGCTCGCTGCTGTGGCTCTCAGCCACCACCAGCCAGACCTTGGACAGCAGCCGGCTGCTGGTGGCCTCTTGGGTGAGGGGGCTGCTTGCCTTGTGGAGTTGGAAGGGGTTACCCAAGTCCTTGGGTCAGGCCGTGGGGAGGGTGCTCTTCAGGTCATACTGTCCATCAGCCTCTCCAAATTTATTCCCAGTAGTTGTCCCCGTCTCTGTCCCTGTCCCTCTTTCTCCTTCTCCCTCTCTGCTCTAACCAGTATACGCAGAGGACAGCTGCTTCTCAAAGCCACCCTAACGCCCCAGTGAGTGGGGAGAGGGGCCAGGGCTTCCTCTGTGCCCGGACACCCAGGCCTGTTCTTCGCTCTTACATCTCTCAGGTGGTACAGATCGTGCTGGGGCTCATGAGCGGGGTCCTGGGAGGATTCCTCTACATCAGTGTGTGCATGAAACTGTGCACCTCAGGAGCCGCCCTCTGGACCGGGGCTGCGGTGAGTGTAGCAGCGGGCCACCAGCGTCCTGTCAGAGGGGGCCGGGGGTTGCCCTCGGCATTGCCTGGACATCACGGCCATCAGGACGGTGCCTCAGAGTGTTAGCAAAGAGCTGCTAATCATGGGGGCCGTGCCTTCACCAGCCGCAGATGGGGGCATGTCCCAGCTGACGAGGTCAGCTCTGGTCCCCTGGCTGGGGCTCACACCACTCCCCACTGCCCAAGGATGTGAGAACTGGTTCCCCACCAAGCATTGCCCAGGTCTGTGGTGGGGGACTAGGGGGACCTTGGGATGACAACAAGCCAGAGCAGAAATGTCACCTCCAGTTTGCCCCCAGTGCTCTGTGCATCCAGCGGAAGCAGAGATGAGTATGGAAAACCCTATCTGTTGTGGGACTGGGGGCCCTTGGCCACACGCACCATGTCAGAGCAGGAAAATGTGCCTGCATGCATTGAAAGAACAGACCAAAGGAACCGTGCTGGGGCGTCCCCGGCCAGAGACCCCAGATCAGTTCAGACAAAATTCTGGTCCATCTGCCTGCTGAGATGCCCTGAGGCCTGGCCGGGCGGCCTGAGAGCTCTTAGGACCAATATCTAAGCCACCCAAAGATTCATCTTGTACTGAGAGAGATTCTCTAACAGCCTGGGATTCCCCCAGATCTATTCCCCCCCCACCCCCACACCCCACCCCAATCCGTACAAATTTCATGCAGCACGCAATATTGCTTTAGAAGGTTTTGGAGAACTCAGGGCAGGCTCACACCCAGTTCCACCACAAGCACCTTCAGATGTCTCTAAAACAGCATCCCGCAGCCTCAGGGGTTGGAGCCAGACAGGCTGGGCACTCTCTGCAACTATTGTACCACAAACAACAAAACACAAACCCCAGGACACACCCAGAGCAGAGCGTGCCAGGGAGAGTCAGCTCGTGGCTGTCCGGAGTCCTGGAGGAACAGAGGCAGGTAGCTGGAGGGGACTCGAGGCTCCCGTGCTAACCTTGCTCCCGTGGTCTCCTCTCTCTCCAGGCTGTGCTGGCCGGAGCTGCTGCCTTTGTTTATGACAAACGTGGCGGGATCTCTTGGGTGAGTTCTGAGCCGGGGAGAGAGTTCTGGGGATCACACGTAGAAGCCACAGGGCACTGCCCTCTTTGCCTAGGCCCAGGCTATGGAAAAGACTGAATCGCTAAGGCCCGCTCCTGCCCCTCCCCCCAGGCCCTGCTGAGGACCCTCCTCTCCTTGGCCGCTTTCTGCACAGCCACCGCTGCCCTCGCAATTGGCGCCAGCAGCTTCCACGAGTACCGCTACGACATGAACACTAAGTACATCTGTAAGGACTACTCAAGAGACTGGCCCACCTTGGCCCCCACCACTGGGGGTCCCGAATCTGAGCAGCTACAGCTGTGCGTGTCCCAGATGAACATGGTGAAGGTCAGTGGGCAGGGGGAAGGGTGAGGCCAAAAGGGGGAGCGAGGCGGGGCAGGATCCGAGGAAAGCTCCTCACACAACAGAAGCCCCTGGTGCGCACGTAGCCTGATGACTGTCCCCAAGGATGCAGCTCCGAGTAAGGCAGAAGCAGCTCCTGAAGCTGAGATGTTAGAGACCAGGGGGAGAAACAACCACTGAGACCCTCTCTGCCAGTGAGCCGTGGTCACAAGTATGCCAAGTGGCACCAAGGGTTGAGTGTGTCCCCGCCCGGATCCTCCCCGGTCCAGGAGCCATGAAGGGGTCGAGTCAACCCCCCTCTGCAGATGAGCACAGGGCGCTGTATTCTGCGCAATGGACACAGTAGGCCCCCTCCGGAAGCCGTGGCCTGAGGCGTGGACAATGTCCCGTGTCCGTGAGGAGCCCTGGAAAGGGCCCCACAGTGACAGTGGCTCTGGTGCCCATGACCTCGCCCCCTTGTCCCCAGGGCATGTTCATGAGCCTCCAGTCCATGCTCGTGGGTATCTGGGTCCTCCTGCTTCTGGCATCTCTAGTTCCCCTGGGTCTGTACTGCTGGAGGAGATTTGCGATGGAACAAGTGAGTCCTTGGTGGTGGTGGGGTGGACAGCAAGGCTGTTGGGCGGAGATAGCGACGAAGAAGAGTCCAAGAGGAAAATGGGGCCCACTGGGGAGTCCCAAGACAGCCCCATGCCAGCGAGCCCCTGTTCCCAACCAAGGAATCCCCGCAAGCCCCCAGGGAGCCAGGGCAATCTTCATCTGTGCTAGGTTCTTCGGGTCATGGTATCAGGTGTCCTGTGATTGGTGCTGTACCCCAGCTCCTGAGCTGCCTTGGAGGAGAGAGCCCGCCCCCCTCTCTCCTATTCAGAGTCGTCCTGCTCTGCCTCTCCTGTAGAAAAGAGACCGAGGGGAAGAAGCCCCTGGGAGAGAGCCGGCACTAGTCCTGCCCCTGCTGGGCACGCACACCTGAACCTCCTCCTGCTTTGAATGCGCTGGGGTCTGACTCCGCTTCAGACAAGAGACCGCCTGGCTATGGCTTCCCCAAGGACCGCGGCCACTGCCCTGCGCCATCGGCCCTCGCAGCGCTCCTGCTTATCCCTTGTTCGCCATTATTGTCTTTCCTGTCCCCTCTGATGTAGTAATTTGATAATAAACGTTTATGTGATTAGTCTCAGGTTCTTGCTTCATTGTTCACATTCAGGGAATTTAGACACTGAGGCCGCAGAGGATCACGAGCCAGCAGCAGACCTAAGACCCCACCCCAAGCACGTGCACACGCAGGCGCATGCGCACAGCTCCAAACTCCCACTGGAGCTAGAGTTGCGAACCTCAAAACCAGACTCCACTGAATGTGGTCAATGACTGCAGGTCCAAAATCTGGGTACCAATTGTGAAGGGCCTGGGACTCAGAGCCCTGCTCCCTATCCATCCGACTGAAGGAAACAATGTGTGAATTTTCATTTTGATTGTTTGGCAATGTTAGGAACTGGACAACAAAATACCAAGATGCAATCATTTTAAAAGTCATAGGGTCACAAGTTTAAGCCCAGGCTGGCAGCTCAGCAAGCTCTTGCATCATAATAAAAATGAGCCAGAGACATGGCTCCTTGTGAAGGCCCTGGGTTCAATCCCCAATACTGACAAGTTTTTTTTAAGTTCTAGAGAGAGAATATATTCATTGCACCCAAAGTGGACTTCAAGGCAAAGAAGGGATAAACAGAGCCACTACATAGTGATTAAAAATGTTATTTACCAAGATGCAACAATCCTAGATATATATGCACCTTACACTAGAACGTCAAAATACATGAAGCAAAGGTGTGCTGAACTGAAAGGAAAAATCATGAAGTCTACAGTTGTATTAGTTACTTTTTACTTGTTGCTGGGACAAATACCTGACACTCAAAATAAAGGAAAGAAAGGTTTATTTAGCTCACAGTTTGTGGAGGTTTCAGTCCATATTCAGCTGGCCCAAGGCTGAGTGGAACAGAGCAGAAAGCATCCAGTTCATGGTGGCGGAACAGCAACAAAATGGTGGCAGAAGTAGCCAACCAAACAGGGCAGCAGAGAGCAACAGCTCGAGTCTCTCTGTCTCTCTTTCTATTACATTCAGGCTTTCCGCCTTAGCCCCCACCTTAGACTACACCCATAATCCCAGAAGTACTTCGACCCATAATCCCACCAGTACTAAAACCCATAATCCCAGGGATCATGGATCAAGTCTCAAACTCTAGAAGTCTTCGCCCAGTGACTACATGAAGCTTTGGAGGGACAACTAGACATAAACCATAACAACAGTACACTACTACTGCACACTCAGGCATTAACAAGGGCTCAGAAGAATGGACCCACACCCTCAGTAGCTGGAGCTACGCAACCACAAACCTTAGGCTTTTAACCCTCATTGAATACTCACTGAAACAGAGTGTCTCAGGATCACCAGCAACTTTGGACAAATTTAAAACTGAATTTGTACAGAATGAAATTTTTCACTGCAGTGAAATAGACCTAAAAATCAATGAACAGAAAGATAATGGGGAAGTTTTTCAGACACTTGGAAGTTAAACAATGTACTCCTAAGGAATTCATGGACCAAGGGCTGGCTAGATAGCTCAGCAGATTAAAGTGCCTGCTTAGGCAGACTTAGAGGCCCAGGGTTTGATCCCCAGTGTGCCATGCTGGCCCAACCCCTGAGTGTACTGAGATGGCTATTAAGACTGGGTATGGCGGCACACACCTGTAATCCTAGTGCTTGGGAGGCTGAAAACAGGTGAATCGCTATGAGTTAATCTCTGTGGTGAGACCCTGCCGTCCTGGTACTAAATATATTTTTTAAAAAGTGAATTCATGGATCAAAGAAGTCTCAAGAAAAGTAGAAAAGATTTTGAATGGAACAAAAATGAAAATTTGTCTGTCAAAGTTGAGAGATTAAAATTAAAGTACTTAGAAGGAAATGTATACTATTTCTTATTTCTTTCTTACTTTTTTTTTTTGTGTGTGTGTGTGGTACCAGGGATTGAACTCAGGACCCTGCACTTGCAAGGCAGGTGCTCATTCTACTGAGCTATCTTCCCAGCCCCCGCAAATTTATACTATTAAATGCTGGTATATAAGAATAAAGTTATCATATCAATTATCTCCAATGTCACCTCTGAAAATAGAAAAAGGGGGGCAAAATGAGCCCTAATCGTACCAGGAAAAGTAGAGCAGATAAAGAAGAAAAGAAATAGACTGGACAGAGAATAGATCCGGGTGGGGTTGCACATGCTTGGCCTCCCAGGTACCTGGGGAGCAGAAGCATAAACAAACCCTTCCGGGATTTGTGACCCATCTAGGGGACACAAGGAGACCTTATCTCAATGAAACAAAACAAAACAAATGGAAACTGGAAAAAATAGCGAAATCAATGAAGCCAGAAGTTAGTGTGTTAAAACAGTCAAAATTGGTAAACTTCCAACAATAGCGGCAGAGCAAAGAGGAAGAATACACATCACCAGCAGAAGGAAATAGGGGCTATCACAATATTATATGTATATCACTTATTGAAGAAAACATAGGGGAATACCTACATGATGTATGGCTAGGCAAATAGCTCCTAGATGTGACACTAAGAACATGATTCACAAAATTAAAAAAATTAATTAACTTCACTACCTCAAAATCATTAGCTTTCAGCCCTCAAAAGACTGTGTATGAGCTTTCCTTTCCGCTGGAACTGCCATCTTCCAGTAATTTGTCAAAATGACTAACACAAAGGGCAAGAGGAGGGGAACCCGTTATATGTTCTCCAAGCCCTTTAGA
This sequence comes from Myocastor coypus, assembly GCA_004027025.1. Taxonomy (NCBI): domain Eukaryota; kingdom Metazoa; phylum Chordata; class Mammalia; order Rodentia; family Myocastoridae; genus Myocastor; species Myocastor coypus. Next base: position 13,463 of record PVJA010049614.1, read on the forward strand.
AAACATGGGGTGGTTCCTTTGGCCACATACATGCGAATCTACAAAAAGGGTGACATTGTAGACATCAAGGGAATGGGTACTGTGCAAAAAGGAATGCCTCACAAATGTTACCATGGCAAAACAGGAAGAGTCTACAACATTACCCAGCACGCTGTTGGCATTGTTGTAAACAAGCAAGTTAAGGGCAAG
>PVJA010049615.1:0-13619 GCA_004027025.1 Myocastor coypus
GGTCTCGCTATGCAGTTGAGGCTGGTCCTGAGCTCACTTTTGTAGCCCAGGCTGGTCTCGAACTCGCACCAATCCTCCTGCCTCAGCCTCCCGAGTGCTGGGATTACAGGCGTGCGCCACCACGCCCGGCTAAAAAATTCTTAAAAAAAAAAAAAAAAGAAAATGAATCAGGCTGGGGAGATAGCTCAGTGGCACAAGTGCTTGCATGGCATGTGCAAGGTCATGAGTTTGAACCCCCAGTCCAGCAAAAGAAAGAAAGAAAATGAATCTAACGAAGAAGCTATTTGACTTCTTGAGGTTTTACTGGAGGACCAGGCTAATGGGAAGATTATCAGTTATCTGCTGTTTTATTTGCTGGGACCCTGAAATTCCATACTTGGTCACTCAGAAGTAGAGTTAAATATCTTCTTTCCAGTTGGACGAGAATATTAGCCAAACCACATGGCCTGAGTGTAGTTGGCCTTTAAAAGGGGGGCTCTTATGATTGAGGTTTATCTGCTAGTGTCCCCAAAAAAGGAATGAGCAGAGCTCAGAGCATGCTTTCTTAGCCTGTGAAGGAGGAAGCGTATCGATGTGTACCTGGGTCTTCAACCTTCTCTGCTTTTGGCTGGAGGAGAAGCAGGCTCCAGCAATCAGGCTCCTGGGCTCACTCCTGACTGAGAGATCTGGAGAAGAAATCCACATACTCACCCAAGGCTCTGGCCAGCCTTCTCTGTCATCTTACACAATCTCATTTGGGGCAGGCCCTGGCACCCTGGCCTCTTGAACCCCTCAGACTTTGAACTTTGGAGTTGAATAAGCTGAATACAGCCAACGTCAAATCTGTTTTTGGTAACTCATATTGGTTTTTTACTTTTTACTTTTTACTTTTCCTTTTTTTTTTTTTTTTTTTTTTTTGACACAGGGTCTTGCTGTGTAGTTCTTCAAGGCCTTAAACTCACTATGCAGCTCAGGCTGGCCTCAAACTTGAATCTTCCTGTGTCAGCCTACTAAATGTTTGAATTACAGGCTTGTGGCACCATGGCTGTTATGTTTATTGTTTGTTTGTATGTATGTATGTTTTGATTTATTTATTTTGTCTTTTTGAGACAGGGTCTCTCTGTGCTGTTCAGGCTGGCCTTGGGCTCACTTTTGTAGCCCAGGCTGGTCTCAAACTTAAATTAATCCTCCTGCCTCAGCCTCCAAAGGGCTGGGATTACAGGCATGAGCCACCATGCCCGGCTATTGTTTTTGTTTTTGTTGTTGTTGTTTGTTTGTTTTGCATTATGGCCAGTTCAGTCTGCCCTGGGGATGGGGCTGGCATGGCATGTGGTGCTGGGGATGGAACCGCAGACCCTGCAGTTGCCTAAGCTTCCCTAAGCAGGTGCTTTAGACCACTGAGCTATCTCACAGGCCCTTGATGGCTTTTTTTGAGACAAGCTCTCCCTTTTTAGTTCAGCCTGGTCTAAAACTCACAGCGATCCTCCTGCCTCAGCTTCCTTGGAATGCTGGGACTACAGGCATGTATCACCATATCTGCTTGCCAATATCTTTCTGTTCTTTTTTGGTTGTTTTTTTTGTTTTGTTTTTGTGGGACCAGGGTTCAAACTCATGACCTTGCACTTGCCAGGCAGGCACTTGTGCCATGGAACTATCTCCCCAGACCCTCTGTTCTTTTTTGGTACTGATTGGTTTTACAGATGAACAGTGCAGCAGAGAAACAGGCAGAAGGAAGAAGGGAAAGGGCTTTATTCCCTTTGAGGACATGGCAGAGAATGTGGGAGAGGATGAGGAAATATGTCCTTCTAGTAGACAAAGGGAGGCTGAGGATTTTATAGTGTTTTGCTAAGGTGGAATTTGGAGGGGATGTTTAGATAAACCTGAGGGAGCTGATTTGGGGTCTCCCCTGAGGCAGTGAGAAAGATGAAAATAAATTATGTCCTGGGCTGAGTTGGAGAAGAAGGGGGAAGGTAGTTTTTCTGTTTTAAGGGCATTGGCCATATTAGATGACTACCATAATGGCTGTAATAATTCATTCAAGGTTCGGAACCTATCAGGTATCAGGGATCAAATTCCCTTTGCTTGCCAGGAAGGCACTTATGCCCATGAGCTATCTCCCTGGTCCTGCCAGTATTTTTCTTATAAATATTTGAGTGAGCCTGGTATGGTACTCCTAGGGCACACCTAGAATCCTAGCACTTGGGAGGCTGAGGCTTGAGGATCTTTGCCAGTTTGAGACCAGCTTGAGGTACAAAGTGAGCTCAAGTCCAGCCTAAACTGCATAGCAAGACTCCCTGTTTTGGGCCAGTGAGATGGTTCAGTGGTCTAAAGCTCCTGCTTGTGGCACACACCTGTAATCCTAGCATTGGGAGGTTGAGGTAGAAGGATCATTGCAAGTTCAAGACCAGCCTGGGCTACAAAAGTGAGCTCAAGGCTAGCTAAACTGCATAGTGAGACCCTGTCTCAAAAAGACAAAAAAAGAAAAAAGAAAAAGGAAAGCTTTGGCAGCCGCAAGGATCATGGTTCAATCCCTGGTACCACATGCTGTGCCAGCCCCACCCCCAGGGCAGCCTGAGCGGCCATAATAGAAAAAAAAAAAAAAAGAAGAAGAAGGAGAAGAAGAAGAAGAAGAAGAAGAAGAAGAAGAAGAAGAAGAAGAAGAAGAAGAAGAAGAAGGAGAAGAGGAAGAAGGAGAAGACCCTGTCTCAAAAAGATAATAATGGGGGCTTTCGGGTTAGCTCAGTGGGCAATCCCAGTCAGGTACAGGGGACAGCAGTTTGATCTCCACACCCACCCTTAAACAGCCTGAGCCAGCCAAAAAAAGAAAAACTCTTTTGGGGGCTTGTCACAGAGCTCAGTTGATTAAAGCACATGATATGGCAAAGTCACACAGTGCCAGGTGGTTGGATCCGCACCTCCACATGGAGCACAAGATCTGCTCTTTTTTTTTTTTTTTTTTTTTTGTCTTTTTGAGACAGGGTCTTACTATGCAGCTCAGGCTGGCCTTGGGCTCACTTTGGTGGACCAGGCTGGTCTCGAACTCGCACTGATCCTCCTGCCTCAGTCTCCCAAGTGCTGGGGTTACAGGCATGTGCCACCATGCTCAGCTGAGATCTGCTCTTTTTTTTTTGTGGTGGGACCAGGGTTCGAACTCACGACCTTGCACTTGCCCAGCAGGCACTTGTGCCTCGGAGCTATCTCCCCAGCCCCGAGATCTGCTCTTAAGGCAGTGTGAGCTAGCCAAAAAAAAAAAAAAAAATCCTTCTCAAAAAGGGAACAAGTAAATAAATACTTAATTTATTTATTCATTTTTTTTTTCTTTTTGAGACAGGGTTTCACTATGCAGTTCAGGCTGTCCTTGAGCTCACTTCTGTAGCCCAGGCTGGTCTTGAACTTGCACCGATCCTCCTGCCTCAGCCTCCCAAGTGCTGGGATTACAGGCATGCGCCACCACGCCCGGCTTTTTTTTTTTTTTTTTTTTTTTAATGTAGTACAGAGTCTACAGGGTCTCACTGCACGAGTTAGACTGGTAGGACCCTGCTGTTTTCATCCTCACAAGAGCTGGGATCACAGGTACGCACCACCCCATCTAATCTCAATTACCTCACAGTACACCTCAGGAGCAGGGGCAGGGCAGGCACAGCATGCCAGGGATTGAACCCAGACCACTGTGCTCTGCCTAAGCAGGTGCTTTAGTTTCCTAAGCTATCTGGCCAGCACTTTATTTATTTATTTTTTTTTTTGGTGGGACCAGGGTTCAAACTCACGACCCTGCACTTGCCAGGCAGGCACTTGTGCCACGGAGCTATCTCCCTGGCCCCCATGGCCAGCACTTTAATATCTTTATTTTCTGTGGCTGGCTCAGCCTGTCCTGGGGGTGGGGCTGGCCAGCATGTGGTGCTGGAGCTCAGAACCTCAGTCCCTGCGGTTGCCTAAGTAGGCACTTTAGACTGTTGAGCTATCTTGCCAGCCCTATATATTTTTTTGTTGTTGTTGTTTGTTTGTTTGTTTTGCAGAACTGAGGATCAAACTCATGACCTTGTACTTGCCAGGCAGGCACTTGTGCCACAGAGCTATCTCCCCAGCCCATTGCTAATATATATATATATATATATACATATTTATACATACATATATATGTATATATATGTATATATATATATATACATATATATACATATATATATTATGGTCAGCTCAGCCTGTGGTGCAGGTGAACAAACCATGGTCCCTGCAGATGCCTAAGCTTGCCTAAGCAGGTGCTTTAGACTGCTGAGCCATTCCACCAGCCCTTGACTTACTTCTGAAGGGAATTTATCTAGTAAAGTTTATTTTTATTTTTAACTGCTAGTTAGGATTACCTAGAAGACCTTTTTTTGTTTGTTTGTTTGTTTACAGCCTCTGGAGTGCTGTAATTATAGTTGTACCCTACCCCACCACACTTGGCTCCCTACCTCAGATATACCTATTTATTGTCTTTTTGAGACAGGGTCTTGCTATGCAGTTCAGGCTGGCCTTGAGCTCACTTTTGTAGCCCAGGCTGGTCTTGAACTTGCACTGATCCTCCTGCCTCAGCCTCCCAAGTGCTGGGATTACAGGCATGCGCCACCATGCCCGGCCCTACCTCAGATTGATTGATTTTTGCGGGACTGGGGTTTGAACTCACAACCTTGTACTTTCCAGGCAGGCACTTGTTCCATCTCCCCAGCCCCTCCTACCTCAGATTTAAAGGGTACTGACTCTTAGGGCCTGGACAGAGACACCTCCAATTCCGGTGAGCACACCTGCCATCCTAGAGAACTAGGGGTTTCATTTTACTGAGGTCACAGAGGGCATGTTCTTACCCCAGTAGACTGACTTCTAAGTTTTTTGTTTAGTTTGGTTTGATGAGGTTTTCTTGAGACAGCGTGTCCCTGTGTTGGTCAGGCTGACCTTGAGCACGCATCAGTCCTCCAGCTGCAGCCTCTGGAGTCTGGCATTCCTTGCGTGTGCTAACCTCTAGGTTTATAGCTGGACAACTTTCTCATTCCATTCCTAGGTCCAACCTTTGTCTCCTACCTCAGATTGATTGATTGATCTTTTTGAGACAGGGTCTAGCTATGCAGTTCAGGCTGTCTTTGGCTCACTGTGGTCTCAAACTCACAGTGGGGGCCCAGCAGGATGGCTCAGTGGTCTAAGGCGCCTGCAGGCGGCTGCAGGGACTGCCACACCCTTGGCACCACATGCTGCGCCAGCCCTGCCCTCAGGGCAGACTGAGCTAGTCATAAAAGTAAATAAACAAATAAACAAAAGTTCTGAAACAAGAAAAAAATTAAATTAAATTAAAAAAATAAAAAAGAATACAAATTATTGCAGGTCAAACTCACAGTGATCCTCCTGCCTCCGTGTCTGGAGTGCTGGGATTCCAGTTTCAGTGAGTCCATCTGCCAGCCTTGAGAAACAGAGGCTGGGGAGATAGCTCAATGGAATAAGTGCTTGCCTGGAAAGTGCAAGGTCCTGAGTTTGATCCCTGGTACAACCAAAAAAAAAAATCATCCTAGAGAAAAAATAAAGGTTTTATTTACTAAGCTCATAGAGGGCATGTCCACAAGTCACAGAGAACACAGAAGTTACAAGCCTACCCATTCTCTGGCACATCCGCTCCAAAATGCTCTAAAAAATGTGTTTTTAGGGGCTGGGGAGATAGCTCCATGGCACAAGTTCCTGCCTGGCAAGTGCAAGGTCATGAATTTGAACTGTAGTCCCCCCCACAAAAAAAAAAAAGAATTTTTTTTTTTTTTTTAGAAAAATGCCTCTCAATCTGCAAGAGACAGCTTCTCTGTCCTGCTGACACAGAAAGGTCCTCTCAGGTTTAGAGGAAAACCTGCTTTGTCTGATGAGTTCATGTTCCCTCTTTTCCACTCATTGCCTAGAAGGATGAGGCTTCCAGACACACCCACAGGGTGCTGAATTTCTGCTACTCAATCTTTCTGTCTTAATGAGTTGGTTCAAGTAAAAAAAAAAAAAAAAAAAAGTTCAAGTCATTCTCCCCCACACTACTGAAGATTGAATCCAAGCCTTTGCACTGAACTAATTCCTAGCCCTAGCCCTTGCACTTCCTTCACTTCCTTTTTTTTTTTCTTTTTTTTTGCAGGGCCAGGGTTCAAACTCACTACCTTGCAATTGCCAGCCAGGCACTTGTGCCACAGAGCTATCTCCCCCGCCCCCGCCCTTGTGCTTTCTGTGTGTGTATTTGTGTGTGTGTGTATTTTTTTTTTTTTTTTGAGAGAGAGAGAGGTTCTAGTCTATCATTAAATAGCCTAGGCTGAGTCAGATCTGTGATCCTCCTCCTGCCTCATCCCTTTATTTTTTTTTTAATTTTTTATTTATTTATGTTTTCTTGTTTCAGAACCTTTATTTGTTTATTCACTCATTTTTATGGCCGGCTCAGCCCACCCTGAAGGCAGGGCTGGCACAGCATGTGGTGCCGGGGATCGAACCGCAGTCCCTGAAGCCACCCAAGCTTTCCTAAGCAGGCGCTTTAGACCACTGAGCCATCCCGCCGGGCCCCCAATGACTCAGCCCTTTAGAGTGCTGGGATTATAGGTTCAGTCCAGGCTACACCCCCATTATCAACTACAGTGATGCTCATGTAAGACTCTTCCTGAAGTGGTGCTTCCTGAGCTATGACTCTCTCTCTCTCTCTCTCTCTCTCTCTCTCTCAATCTCTCTCTCTCTCTCTTTTTTATTTTTTATTTTTTATTTTTTTGAGTCAGGGTCTTCCTATGTAGTTCAGGCTGGCCTAGAGCTCACTTTTGTAGCCCAGGCTGGTCTCAAATTCATACTAATCCTCCTGGCTCAGCCTCCCAAGTGCTAGGATTACAGGGGTGAGCCACCTACCTCTCTAGTTTTATCTCCCACTTTTCTCCCTGGAACTCTGTAGTCCCTTCCTTACCAAATAGCATGTAGTTAGTGGGACATAACTTTCATTCCATGTTGTTCCATGTTAATTCTTCTACCCAGCCTTCTTTCAGGTTTCTTTAACCCTTTCTCTAATAACTGTCTGCCCTCAAATGCTTCCCACCCCTGCCACCTGATAGATATCATAAGCCTCTATCAGCTGAATGAATAAATCAATCAGTTCTATCCACTTTTAAAGAACAGCAGTACCTGTATGTAACACATACAACAGAAGGACACACAGCCAGGAAGTGAGGACAGCAGAGGAAATCCGTACTGTCTTGGGGCCCAGGCTGTCGCCTCCTCTGTGGTTCTTCCCTTGTAAGCCAGCCCTCCCCTCTCCCAGGCTGTGGTTTTCTTTGGCTGGAGTCTCCTTTCTAACACTGCACTGTGGGCTTGTTGTAGGCAGCTGAGTTAGAAAGAAATATTATAGGCAGGCAGACAGGGCTAGGCCTTCCAAGGAGATAACACAGAAGACAAGATATCTTGCAACTGTGGAAGGCAAGGATGTTTGTGCTGTGGGACAGACCTAAAGATCAATGATCGAACAAATGTTGACCTCCTTACAGATTGACATCCGAGATTGATTGTCACCCTGAGGGAGCCAGAAGAATCATTAATCCGACTACTTCTGGATGGCTACCTGATAAACTCCTGTTCTACATTTATGCCCGCTTGCTATGTGACTTGTTTCCCCATTTGATCCTGGACTTAACCAGTTTTATCTGAGCAATGGTGCTTTTAACCTCATTGGTTGACCATAGCTTTGTTCCACTTCATGTCCACCTAAGCGAGTTTCCATGTTCTCCACCACCTTAGACCTATCTCATCACATGGTTTTCTTCTATAAAAGTCCCTGGAAGGGACAGTTTCCTGGGGACACCCACTGTCCCTCTCTTGGACAGGAGCTTTCTTTCCCTCAATAAATATGTTCTGCTCACTGCCTCCATTTGTTCCTAAAACTCATTCTTTAGTTTTAGAGAACACAAACTCATCCCAGGTACTTTTCAGGTTGCGAGTTCACTTTTCCCTATATCATTTGGAGGTTCTCTATTGGAGGTCATCCAACCCAGATCAGGTTTTTCTTCCTGCATCATTTGGAGCTTCCCACCAAGATGATTGGATCGAGGGATGAATTTGCTTTTCTTTCATAAATTCTGAGTTGGGACTTGTTTAGATAACAAACTTATTTTTTTATTTTTTTTTTTATTTATTTTTTTTTTTTGTGGGACCAGGGTTCGAACTCACGACCTTGCACTTGCCCAGCAGGCACTTGTGCCTCGGAGCTATCTCCCCAGCCCCTAGATAACAAATTTAATGCTTCAAATGTTGATATGACTTTTCCCATTGCTGATAACTGTTTTTCCTCATCAGTTTTGTCTCATATAGTTTGGTTAAAATTGCTTGCAATTGCTTATGCTTTGTGTTTTATATGGTTTTGTTAAAATGTTGGTACATCTGTTTAAACATGCAAATGTTTTGAGGTTATAATATTTCTTTAATGTAATATTTTATGATTATTTTGTACTTGTATACATTGCATTTGAACTAGTTGCTAAATGTCTTGATATTCCTTGCTTGTTCTTAGACAATAGTGATAGACAGAGTGATGTTAGTAAGCCTCTTAGTGGACTTTATGTTAACTTCTGTAAAATGGGATATATGTCTGTATGTATATATGTATGTATGTGTGTATGTATTTATGATCGGCTCAGCCTGCCCTGAGGGTGTGGCTGGCACAGCATGTGGTGTCAGGGATCAAATTTTGGTCCCTGCAGTTGCCTAAGCTTGCCTAAGGAGGCGCTTTAGACTATTGAGCTATCTCGCTGGCCCAACATGGGACTTTTATATCATATGGGTTTTTTTGGTGGTACCAGGGATTGAACTCAGGACTTTGTGCTTGCCAGGCAAGCACTTACTCTACTGAGCTATCTCCCCAGCCCCTTCAACATGGGACTTATAAATCTAGCTCAGACTTAGAAAATATACATGCTTGTCTATGAAACATGGGACTCCTTTTGCCAACTAAATGACATTAGGTCAGCAACTGTTTTCCCCACTACCACCAGGGAACTGAACTCAGGACCCTGCACTTGCCAGGCAAGTGCTTATTCTGCAGCAGTTCTTAAAGCCTTGGAGGACAGGTTTCACTGAGAGAGACTGGTTCTGATGCCCCTCTACATGCTAGAGGAAATGTCAGGCCTGCTCTGCTTCAGTTTCCTTTCTTTGACTTTACTACTAATTTTTCCACCTCTTTGTACTATTGGTTTTATTTTTGAGTCAGGGTCTCACTATGCAATTCTGGCTGGTCTTGAGGTCACTTTTGTAGCCCAGGCTGGTCTCGAACTTGCACCAATCCTCCTGCCTCAGCCTCCCAAGTGCTGGGATTACAGGTGTGCGCCAACACGCCCAGCTACTCCTGTTTAGAAGCATGTAAAATTAGGAGAACAATATGGACTGCTCCAACTAAATGAAGTCCTTAGAAAATGAGCATTTGTTAATGCCAAAGACAGGAAAGTCATCTTTAAAAAGTACAAATACCCTGTCTCTGGGTCAGATGAAACAAAGAGGACTATCCCCACCCAGGAGGATACATATGAAAGCCATATCCCAGCTTAGCGTTCTGGGCAGGTCTCCTTCGGGCAGATAACCTGAGACACAGTGGAGAGAACTGACTTCTGGGTGACACCAGAAATATCTATCTTCAAAAACAGTATGCTTATGGGACCAAAACACATTTAGTGTGAGGGAGGACTTTCAACCTTTTCTTCTAGGTCTACATATCATTTAGGTGTGTAAGAGATAAGTTGTAGACTTTAAAACCTTTACTGTAAAATGGCAAGTGACTTTTTTTTTTAAGTGATCTTGTTCAGGTTTTTAACTATCCCTTATAGAACTTGGACAGGGCCAGTGAGATAGCCCAGCAGTCTAGAGCGTCTGCTTAGGCAAGCTTAGGCAAACTTAGGCAACCTCAGGGACTGAGGTTCAATGCCCAGCACTACATGCTGTGCCAGCCATAACATAAATAAAGGGTTTTTTTTTGTTTTTTTTTTGTTTTTTTTTTGGTGGGATGGGGTTCAAACTCATGACCTTGCACTTGCCAGGCTGTGCCATGGAGCTATCTCCCCAGCCCCTAATAAAGTTTAAAGTAATTTTTTTGTCAACATGTAAAATATGATTACTAGATGGTAAATATAAGCTTCACCAGTGAGATTCAAATTCAAATCTTGTCTAGTTAGGGTCTCAGGAGATAGCTCAGGGGCACAAGTGCCTGCCTGGCAAGTGCAAGGTCCTGGGTTCTATCCCCAGTTTCGCAAAACAAAAATAAAAATAAATATTTTCCAGTTGCTAAAAATGTTTACCTAGGTAATTATATGGAAAACAGAAGTGTCTGGAGATTTGGCTCAGTGCACAGGGCCAAATCCCTCCAGTCAATTGCCCTAACTATTTCTAGAAGTGACCTTTGTGACAGGAAAGTGCTCTGCTTCCAACTCACCTTTTAATGGAATAGTTATGCTATTGTGTAGACATTACTGACCTCTGACTAACTGGAACATATTTACAAATATTCAGTTGTCACTAGATTTATTATAACATATTTACAAATATTCAATAAGAGTAAGTGCAAGGTTTGCATGGAGATTCTTGGGCGACAAAAATCACACATCAGTCTGAGGGAGGATATGCTGGTTGGATCTTGTCTCCCCTTTTTCCAAGAGCATCCACCTGCTCTGGAGTGGACTACTCATGGGATACCTTGAGGGGGAATCAATCACAGGTAAGGTGGAGATGTCCAGAACTCTCTTTTTTGAATTACAGATGAGAATCTCAGTCAAAGTCTTTCACTCCTTTAGAGTGCATCATTATGCACTGGAAGATGTTTGACCCATACACATTGAAAAAGAGCCATTTAGTATTTTTCCGCACATATGCATGGCCTGTGTGCCCCCTAGAGCCAAATTGGAATATAGAGGAAGTACCAGTTATGACACTATTTCACAACTAGAATGATATTGTTTTTTAAAGAATTTTTTATTTTATTTATTATTTTTATTCTTGTTTCAGAACCTTTGTTTATTCACTCATTTTTATGGCCGACTCAGCCCACCTGAGGGCAGGGCTGGCGCAGTATGTGGTTCCGGGGATCAATCCGCGGTCCCTGAAGCCGCCCAAGCTTCTCCAAGCAGGCGCTTTAGACCACTGAGCCATCCCGCCAGGCCCCACAACTAAAATGATATTATAGAAAGGAAAATGGTCAGAATTTGTTTGCATTAAGAAAGTCATTTGGTGAGCCGGGTGTGGTGGCGCACACCTGTAATCCCAGCACTCGGGAAGCTGAGGCAGGAGGATCGGTGCGAGTTCGAGACCAGCCTGGGCTACAAAAGTGAGCTCAAGGCCAGCCTGAACTACATAACAAGACCCTGTCTCAAAATGACAAAAAAAAAAAAAGTCATTTGGGGCTGGGGAGATAGCTCTGTGCCATATGTGCCTGCCTGGCAAATGCAAGTTCATGAGTTTGAACCCTGGTCCCACAAAAAAGAAAAAAAAAAAAAAAAAGAAAGAAAGAAAGTCATTCCTGGGGCCAGAGAGATGGCTCAGCAGTCTAAAGCGCCTGCTTAGGGAAGTTTAGGCAATTGCAGAGACCACAGTTCGATCCCATCACCACATGCTGCGCCAGCCCCACCCCAGGGCAGGCTGAAACGGCTATAATAAAAAATAAAATAAAATAAAAAACCCCAAAACAAAACAGAAAAAGAAAGTCATTCTTGGGCCAGGGGAGATAGCTCCGTGACACAAGTGCCTGCCTGGCAAGTGCAAGGTCATGAGTTCAAACCCTGGTCCTGTCAAAATAAAAAAATATAATAAAAAAATAAACTCATTGGGGCCTGGCGGGATGGCTCAGTGGTCTAAAGCGTCTGCTTGGGAAAGCTTGGGCAGCTTCAGGGACCATGGTTCGATCCCCGGCACCACATGTTGCGCCAGCCCTGCCCTCAGGGCAGGCTGAGCTGGCCATCAAAAAGAGTGAATAAGCAAAGGTTCTTAAACAAGAAAAATAAATAAATAAATAAGCAGTTCAGGTGCCTAAGGTATATACTATTTTGCCCTTCTTCTTCTTCTTCTGGCCGGCTCAGACTGCCCTGGGGGTGGGGCTGTCACAGCATGTGGTGCCAGGGATCGAACCCTAGTCCCTAAGCTTGCTTAAGCAGGCACTTTAGACTGCTGAGCCATCTGTCTCAGCCCAGGGCTACACCCGTTCTTAGTTGAATCTGTGCAAGCTTTTCATACCCTTTAAAAAAGAAAAAGACAGAGTCAGTTGTGGTAGCACACACCTGTAATCCCAGCACTTGGGAGTCTGAGGCAGGAGGATTGATGTGAGTTTGAGACCATCCTGGACTATAAAAGTGAGCTCAAGGCCCAAGTCAAAGCTTGGTTTAAGAATAGCATTCATAAATCTGAGTAAGTCCTCTAAAGACATCAATGTACTTGTGAGGATCATCTAAAGATCTTTTAAGATCTGACTTTATCTGTTTTAGGTCACAGAGAAAAAGACACATGAACTCTGGAACTTCCAAATTCTTTCTTTCTTTCTTTCTTTCTTTCTTTCTCTCTTTCTTTCTTGTTTTTTTCTTTCCGAGGCAGGGTCTCACTATGCAGTTCAGGCTGGTCTCAAACTGGCACTGATCTTCCTACTTCAGCCTCCCACGTGCTAGGATTGCAGGTGTGCGCCACCAAGGCCAGCCTATAAGATTATCTTATAATGAGTCACTCCAAGAATCATACAAACAGCATAGACAATCTGTCCACATACTTAAGAATAAAGAGTCCAGCTGAGGGCCTGGATCCTAATAACCTGCATGAGTCCAGCTGAAAACCCAGAGCCAATTACAATGCCTCTTACAAGTCCTACTGGAGGCTTTGAGCCCACGACAATGTCTCATGCAGGCCTACTTCATTGACCTGTGCTGGGGAAAGCCCAAAGGTCAGCAGTGGAAGCTAAAAAGTCTATGCCACCAGGATTAAGGATCTGTTCTAACAGGCTGAAGAATCTGAACTAGAGTCGTAAAGCAATGCTCAAAGTAGGAACCAGATCTCCCTCCAAAAGTACCACAGCCACAGCAAGTACCTTCAGCAACAGTGAGGTTTTGAGCTCCTTAGAATATGAGGAAAGCTTAGTTCCCATTGGAAAGCCAATGTAACAAGCTTCTCTAGGAGTCTGAGCAGTCACCATCTTCCCCTCCAGAACCAGGAAGGGATGCTCAAAGCAAGGACCAGAGCTCCCCCGAAATGAACTATAGCCATCCTCAGCAACAATGAGGTCCCAAGCTCCTCTTCTCATAAAAACAACCAAGTTCACCAAAAAAGCCAGCAGGACAAGCTGGCAGAATAGCCCAAGAGAACCATCAGCTTCCAACAGCTCCAATGGATCCTCCAAAAAGCTTCCCAGCTGTTATGGTTTATGTCTAGTTGTCCCCCCAAAGCCTCATGGAGTTACTGGGTGGGCACTTCTAGAGTTTGAGACTTGATCCATGATCCCTGGGATTATAGGTTTTAGTACTGATGGGATTATGGGTGGAAGTACTTCTGGGATTATGGGTGTAGCCTAGGGCGGGAGCTAAGGCGGAGAGCCTGAATGTAATATAAAGAGAGACAGAGAGATAGACTGGAGCTCTAGCTGTTGCTGTTGCTCTGCTGCCGTGTTG
>PVJA010049616.1:0-13670 GCA_004027025.1 Myocastor coypus
CCTGCCTAGGATATGATTGGATTTCTCCCTAGAACGGGATCAAGGGCCCGTCCTGGGGTATGATTGGTTCCACCCGAGGGCGCAATGAGTCCACGTCAGAATGACTGAGCACAAAAAGACTTTTTAAAGGGCTGAAGGAGGAGTCAACACTTCACTTCGTCGGAGAAGTTTTGGTCTTCGCATTCAGACTGGACTTCATCATCTGGCTTGTAGCGCAGACTCTTCGGCCTCCAGCTTAGACCTCTCGCCTTCCGCCGCAGACTCTTCAGCCTCCAACTACAGAAACTTCAGTCCTCCATTACGGACCCGTCAGCCGACAGAGACTTACACGGAGTGCTGCAGTGAAGTCCAAGCCTCGGGATTGAATCCTTCAGTCCGGAGTGTGCAGAAGCCCTGTGCGCACTTCCTCATCTGACCCTGTGGCTATTGTAAGCCAATCTTACAATTTCTTATAGATTGTATATTTGGTGTTAATATCCATTCCTTATATTATATCTATTCTGTTCCTCTAGTAAAACCCTGACCGATACAGTTATATAAATTGTAATTAGCTATACAATGTCATAGATAAGTTATTTAGGGTTGTAGAGGAAATATTTGACAATCTCTGTCTGTCTCCTCCTGTACTGGGTTGGGGGGAAGCAGAGTTACTACAACCTGAAGGAAAGTGATGATGGTAAGTTAGAGCATTTTGGTATGAGGACTAGAAACTCCTTGGTGAGAGAGCAAAGAAACCAAATGCTTCTCCAAAGATAGCAGGGAGTTTTTACCACAAAGACAAACATGTTTGACAATATTTAGAATCATTATGTAGTGTGAGACTCTATATTGTTTCTATAAACAGCGTTTTTCGACATTTAAAAGAAAACTTACTTTCAATAGTCAAGTAATTTAACAACAAATCATAAGAATACCTCTGGCACAGGTGAAGAGGACCCACGAAGCAAATTATTTACCTGAGACAAAGACGGTCATGGCCCTGTGCTCAAAGACACCACATTCAGTGACAGAAAGGAAAAGGGGGCTGTTGAGGATTTGCAAGAGACTCTGCAAAAGGAGAACCAGGAGAAGAGAGGTGAAGACCGGGTGTTTTAGGAGATAGATTTATGCGTCTGGGTGTCTTCTACTATCACTGGGCATGCTGGGTCTGACTCTAAATCATGAGATTCGATTAAATCTGTTAATTGTGGTCCTTTGTTCTGTTAGTATCTGGGAGGAAAGAGGAAATGCTAGAGGAAGGTGAGATCCTGCAGGTACCCCCATTTCCTTTCTACATTCTAACATACAAGGGGCATCTCGCTCTTTACTCCACTGTAACTTGAATTCTCAAGTGATGATTGAAAGAAATAAAAGAAAGGCTGTAGCAGTAATGCCATTCTCAAGTGATGATTGAAAGAAATAAAAGAAAGGCTGTAGCAGTAATGCCATTAGCTATGTCATTAAAAGGCTTAAATCAGAAAGGGTAATAGCACTGAGTTTCTTGATTCTATATGTTTGCATCTGTAAGTTTGAAAAGTTTTCATCCATTATTTCAAATACTTTTCGTGCCCACACCCTACCCCTGCAGACACACAATCCTTTGCTGACTCTAGCTCTAGACCTTGCTTTAAACTGCCCCACATTGCACTGATGCTCTTAGTTTCAGATTTTTGTATCTTCATCATGATCCATTATAGATAGTTTCTACTGTTTATGTTTTCAAGTTTTACTGCTCTTTTTAGCTGTAATATTACATACCATGTAATTGAATCTTTTGAAAATATCTCTCCTCAAGTACCACATACTGCACCAGCCCCACCCCCAGGTGCCCTAAATTGGCAACAGATTCCAGGCTTGGAGGCTCATGCCTGTAATCCTAGTGCTGGACATGCCATATCATTTATTTACTTTATGTACTATTCATTCTCAGTGCAGTCTTTATGTAAGCATGTCTTCATTTCTCCAGTTGAGAAGCCTAGGAGTGAGGCTGTTTGATGGTAACATAATGCTAGCCTTTACATTTTAAAAATAAATCCACGATTTTTAAAGTGATTAGATTATTTCTCTTTTCCAGAAATAATGCGTGAAGTTTCCAAGATCTCTTTGCTCCTCAACACTCATTGCTATCTGACTTTTCACTATTAACATTTTTGTGAGTGTGAAGTCATATCTCACATGTTTCCCTGTAGAGTTGAGGACTAAAGCTAAGGCCTGGCTGATGGTAGGCAAATAGTCTACTACTGAGCTGTATGTATAATCCTATTTCATGATTTTAATTGGCCTTTCTCTAATTACCAATAATTGACAATGCTGAACATTTTTCATCTGCTATTACTGTTCATATATCATTAATAAAATGTTTCTTGCAACTTTGTGCATTTTTAATTGGGGTAAATTTTTAAATTTGAGTTTTCTTTTTCTCCTCTTTTTTGCTTTTTGTTTTTGTTTCTGAATATTCTGGATAGAAAGCCCTGGTTTGATTCCTAAATTAAAGTATTTTCTGCAAGTATTTGGTTTATCTATAAAAACATAAAAAGACACAGGAGGCTTGGCGTGTTGACACATGCCTGTAATCCCAGTGTTCAGGAGGCTGAGGCAGGAAGGTTGCTGAAAGTGTAAAGCCAGCTGGGGCCACAGGGTGAGTTCAAGTCCAGCCTAGACTACATAGAAAGGCTTTTTACCACCAAAAAATTTATTTGACTATGCTTTAACTTTTATGGTGCTGCTTTAGGAAGTGACAAAGTTGTAAACTTTGAAGAGGAACGATTTGTCATTTTATATTTATTGTCTCTGCTTTGAATACCTTGTAATAAAACTTTTTGTCTACATTAGGTCATGAAGATGCAACACTTGTTTTATGCTAAGAGTAGTAGTATATTTTTAGTTCATGTTTACCATCTATTTTGAGGACTTAGGGGTTTTGTCAGCATGATTTTTGGAGGATCTAGAATGTAACTGCCTTAATATTCCTGAGTATAAGTTGTAATATCTGTGTAAGTTCTAGGTCTGTTCACTTAGTTCTTCTGTGAGTTATATTATCCCATCCTGTCTTGTGTTAGAGGCCAGATTGTGAACCTCACCTTATTGCATGATAGATACATTTGTATTCCTATAAATACTTGTGAGCTCTGTTTTAATTCATATTTAAATTACTTAGAAACAGTTTGATTCTTTTAAATCTCAATTTTATAATCTGTGAGGTGGGACCATAGTAGCATTGAGTCTAAGACTAATTATGTGCCATAGTGAACCAAGACTTTGTCCAATGCTATGTGAAATGTAAGACGTTTCCAACTGGCTGGTGACAACAGGCACTGTGACTGGCCTTGTGTGAGCAGCACTGCTAATTCCTGTTGCTGCTTCTTTCCCTGAGCTCTAGTAGTGTCTTTCCTCACATACAATGACAGTTGTTGGCAGAGACCCTCCTCATTTCAGGCAGTCAGCTTCCTAAGGAATTTGTCTCTTCTCACGTATTGTTTTGAGAGCTTCAGCTGATTGGGTCTTCCTGGAGTCTCAGGTCCGTTTCTCTCACCTCAAAGATTGCATTTGTCTTTAGGTGATGTGGTTAAGGTTTTGCAAGGAGAATAATTCAATACAGGAAATATTTTATAATGTTTTATAATCATCCAAAGAATCATATGCAAAGACTGTAGGAAATCTGTCTATACACTAAAGATCAAAGAACCCTATCGAGGGCCTGGATCCTAATATCCTATATGAGTCCAGCTGAAGACCTAGAGCCCCTAACAACATGTCTTCCAAGTCCAACTGGAGGCCTAGAGCCAATAGATGGGCTCATGAAGGCCTGTTTCACTGATCTGCTCTCAAAGGGACCAAAGGTTAGTGGTGAAAGCTAGAAAGTCTATGCCAGTAGGATGGAGGATCTGTGTTAGCAGGCTGAGGGATCTGAACTAGAGCCAGGAAGCAATGCTCAAGGTAAAAACAAGAGCTCTCCCAAAGTACCACCACCATCCTCAGCAACATTGAGGTCCCCAGATCCTCTAGTGATGAGGAAAGCTGAGATCCCACCAGGAAAGCTAACATGACGAGCTTCTCCAAAGAGCTTCTCTAACAACCTCTTGTGTTGCTGGCAACAACCTTCAGGTGGGCCTCCCACACACAGCACCATGCTAGTTCAATTCAGCTAGATGTAGCAAGTTGACCACGAATTAGCAATCCACTAAATCAGCTCAGTAATTCCATACCCAAGGGTGAATCACTTAAAACAAATAACGGTAAATGATGAATGACAGAGGGTTCCATTTCCTATGGAGGAGTGTCAGTCTTCACAGCCAGATTGGATGTCATCTCCTGGCTTCTAGCACAGACTCCTCAGCTTTTGCCTTGGATCTTTCGGCCTTCCATTGCAGACCCAATGGCCTCCTGATACAGACTTGCACAAAACATTGCAGTGAGCTCCAGAACTCGGACTGAATCCTTCAGTTTCCAGCATGGAAACGTCCTCCGTACACTTCCTCATCTGACTCGTGGCTGACCAGCATAAGTCAGTCTTGTAATTTCTGTCTACACACTAAAGATCAAAGAATCCTATGGAGGGCCTGGATCCTAATTGTACACTTGTACATCATGTGTTATATTTGTTCCTCTAGTAAAACCCTGAATGATATAGATTAGTTCCCTTTTTAGCCTGAAACCCTGCTATGGCACTTCTAGGTATCATTTGTATATTTACTACTGATGCTAAGGTAGTCTATTTTTGTTCAAATGAAAGTTTGGACTTACAGTGCCCCCAAGTATCTCACACATTCTGAAGTGGTGCTTTTGGAAACTGATTGGATCAAAGGGACCCTATACCAACTTGCTGTTAGGAGGTAGGGCCTGGTCGCAGGCAGGTCATGGAGGGTGTGCCCTGGAAGAATCTATCGCTCTCTGTAAGGTAGATGAGATGCGATGAGTATTTTCTCTCAGCTCCGGACCCTGTCACCATACCCTTTTTGCCTTAGAACTAGTCAACTATGCAGAGTCTACTAGGAATCCTGAGCCAGTATAAAACTCTCTTCTTTTAAGTAGTGAATGTTAGATACTGTATCTCATCAATGAAGAAAGTAAGACAAATGGGAAGTTAATGGTGTTTTCTTTTTTTTTCATTTTCTTTTAGACAGGGTCTTACCCTGCAGTTCAGACTAGGCCTTGAACTCACTTTTGTAGCCTAGACTCATGTGAAACTCACACCGATCCTCCTGCCTCAGCCTCCCAAATGCTGGGATTACTGGTGTGCACCAACATGCCTGGCTTTAAATATTTTCTTTTTTATTATGGCCAACTTAGCTTGCCCTGGGGGTGGGGCTGGTGCAGCATGTGGTGTCAGAGATAGAACCGCAGTCCCTGCAGTTGTCTAAACTTTCCTAAACAAGCTCTCTGTACCACTGAACCCTCTTGCCAGCCCACATAATGATGTTTTCAAAGGGATGACAGTAAACAATCCTTACTCTAGAAGTTTATCTAGCAGAAAATATCGTTCAAAAATGAATGCAAAATGTAAGTATGACTAGTTCAACAAAGCTGAACAAATTTGTCGGAAGCAACCACATGTCAAAAGAAACCATAAAAAACATCTTCGCTCCATTGCTCTCTGTTGCCCTGGTTGGTTGGTCGCTTCTGTCACCATTTTGTTGCTGTTCTGCTGCCATAAACTACTGCTCTCTGCCCTGTGCCTCTGCCTTGGATCCAGCTGAGTATGGATTGAAACATCCAATAACTATGGCTTGGTGATCTAGGTGCCTGTCTGGCAAGCACAAGGACTCAAGTTTGATTCTGGTACAGCACATTCTGCCTGCTCTAAAACAGTGTGTTGTGTACATATCTGTAATCCCATTACTGGGAAGGCTGAGAAAGGAAGATCAGGGACTCGGGCCCGCCCACCTGATGACACCAGCTCATTTGCCTGAGGACTCCGGCCTGCTTTCCAGAGGACTCTGGATGGCCCACCAGATGACTCCAGCTCACCTGAGGACTCTGGCCCACCCACCTGACGACTCTGGCCCTCCCGCCTGACAACTCTGGCCGCCTGCCTGACAACCAGCACCCACGTGATGACCCCAGCCCACCCACCTGAGGACTCTGTTCTGCCTGACGACTCCGACCCACCCGTCTGACTTCCTGCAGCCTGATGGTGACTTCCCCTGGCACATCTTGAGCTCAGCCTATCCAGCATCAGGCCCGCCATGTCAGACCCCCTCCGGCCCACTGTGAGAGTAGCCGATCCAGCAGCTAGGCCCAACATGTGACTCAGACCCTCAGCCAGAAACAAGCATAGCCTATCCAACATCAGATTCACCACCTGAATCAGACCTCCAGACCTATGCAAGCTTAGCCTATCCAGCAGTGAGGCCCCTTAGGTGATTGAAATCTCCCTCTCCAGGGCTAAAAGCAGCTCCACTGACCCAGCAGCCCAAACTGAATGACTAATCCGTGGGCACACAGACCTGCACCAAAGGTCACTGCTACACAGAATGATACAGACAAGGAACAAAATGCAATCTAAGTCCCGAACCCACCTGTAACAGATACAGGAGACACTACCATACAAGAAAATGGGAATCATATAGACGAAATCTATGAATTGATAAATTCTGAGGTAAACAGACAAGTGCAGAAATGTACAGAGCAACTCAGATCAGAGATAGCATGTCAAGTACAAAAAGAAATGCATGAACTAATAGACTCTGAAGTGGAAAAACAACTGCAGAAACTTATAGAGGAAACCAGGGCAGAAATAACCACTGAAGTTAAAAAAAAAAAAAAGATATGTCTAAGTAAATAGCATCTAAATTAGAGGAACAACTACAGAAAGGTAGAGAGGAGAACAGAGCAGACATAATCTCTGAACTAGAGAGAGAGAGGATAAGTATGATGAGAGACTTTGGTATTACTAAAGAAGATATTGATAAAAAATTAGAGGAGAATGGAAAAATAATGGACTCCCTGAGTGAGCAATATAAGAAAGAAATAGATCACATAAAACAGTTTGAAAGAGATATACAAGATAATATATATACAAGATATACAAGAAAATAAAATCTCAATAACAATCCAAACTCAACAAATGAGACCACTAAATAGGGCAACCAATTAAACACAGTAGAAAAAGAAGTAAACAGTACTAAGTAAAACGCATGCCAGTCATCAGTCAGTGCATTTCAATTATAACTATCAATGTAAACGGACTCAATTCTCCAATTAAAAGAAGTAGACTGGCAGAGTGGATAAGGAACCAAAATCCAACCATATGCTGTATACAAGAAATACACTTAACTCATAAAGAAACACATAGGCTAAAAGTTAAAGGGTAGAAAACAATACTACATGCTCCAGTAACTCAGAAAACAGCAGAGGTAGCACTCCTGTTTGCAAACAGTCTAAACTTCAAACCAAGTTTGGTCAAATGAAATAAAGAAGGCCACCACATACTGGTTAAGAGAAAAATTCAAGACGAAGAGGTAACACTCCTAAGTGTGCATGCACCAAACATGGGAGCATTGAGTTACATAAGGCAAACCTTAATGGACATGAAAAATCTCATATCCAATACCACAATCCTAACAGGAGACCTTAACACCCCTTTATTCCAAAAATATAGGTCAAGCAGACAAAAAGTTAGCAAAGAAGTAGCCAACCTGAACCGAAACCTGGAACAACTTGACTTAGTGGACATACACAGAGTGTTCTCCCCAAAAACTTTATAATACACATTTTTCTCAGCTACATATGTGACATTTTCTAAAATAGATCACATATTAATCCATAGGTTATGCTTAAGTATATGCAAGAAAGCAGAAATGGTCCCATTGACTACAGTGCAATGAAATTGGAAATAAATGACAAAAGAAACCACAAGAACCCCAGAAATACGTGGAAATTAAACAGTACCCTTCTCAGGAACCAGTGGGTTACAGATGAAATTAAACAAGAAATCAAACAATATCTACAATTTAATGAAAATTCAAACACAACTCATTGGAATTTATGGAATGCAATGAAAGCAGGTCTTAGAGGAAAATTTGTAGCCCTGAACTCACATATTAAGAAGACAGAACAGGAAAAAATAAATACTCTAAGGCAACACCTAAATAGACTAGAAACGAAAGAGCAAACAAAATCCAAAGGCCAAAGATAGGAGGAAATTATAAAGATTAGAGCAGAAATCAATTCAACTGGGACAAGAAAACAATACAAAGAATTAAGGAATCAAAAATTCATTGGTTCTTTGAAAGAGTAAATAAAATTGATAAGCCTCTAGCTAACCTCACCAAAAAGAGGAAAGAAAGGATTCAAATTCAAGCAATAAAAAATGAGAAGGGTGAAATTGCTACATACCCAACTGAGATTCAGAGGATCATAAATATCTACTTTGAGAATCTTTATTCTCATAGAATTGAAGACAGAAGAAACAGATAGATGCCTAGAACAGTATAAATTACCAAAACTGAATCAAGAAGATATAAGAACTCTCAACAACCCAGTAACAGTCAATGAAATACAAAATGTAATAAAAACCTTACCGACAAAGAAAAGTCCAGGACCTGATGGATTCACCACTAAATTCTATAAGAAATTTAGAGAAGACATAACGCTCAAAATTCTCAAACTCTTCAAGGAAATTGAAAAGGAAGCAATCTTCCATAAATCATTCCTAGAAGCAAGTATTACACTCATACCAAAACCAGAGAGAGACACAACTAAAAAAGAGAACTACATGACAATTTCTCTCATGAACATAGATGCAAAAAATTCTCAATAAAATCCTTGCCACTAGAATACAACAAATCATCAAGAAGATTATATGCCATGACCAGGTAGGATTCATCCCAGGAACCCAAGGATGGTTCAATATACGCAAGTCTATAAATGTGATACACTGTAACAATAGAGCCAAAACCAAAAATCACATGATCATCTCAATTGACGCCGAAACGGCCTTTTATAAAGTGCAACATTCATTCATGTTCAAAGTCCTATAGAAAATTGGAACAGAGGGCCTCTATCTCAACCTGATAAAAACCATCTACAACAATCCAACAGCAAAAAAAAAAAAAAAAAAAAAAAAATAGCCAACAGCTAGCATAATTCTAAATGGGGAAAAACTGAAGCCTTTTACTCTCAAATCTGGTACAAGACAAGGATGTCCTCTGTCACCACTCCTATTCGATATAGTTCTGGAATCATTAGCTATAGCCCTTAGACAAGAGAGAGAAATAAAAGGAAAAAAATAGGTAAAGAAGAAGCTAAATTATCATTATCTGCAGGTAACATGATAATTTATTTTAAAGACCCCCAAAACTGCACCAATAAGCTACTAGAATACACAAATTTAGTAGCATAGCAGGTTACAAAATCAACACACAAAAGTCAATGACATTCCTCTATACAGATAACAAACAGAGAGAGAAATTAGAGAAACAATACCTTTTACAATAGCATTGAAGAAAATGGAATATTTAAGAATTAACCTAACTAAAGAAGTAAAAGAGCTTTTCAATGAAAACTACAGTACTCTGAAACAAGAGATCCTAGTGGATTTCAGAAAATGGAAAGATATTTCCTGCTCCTGGATAGGAAGAACCAACATTGTGAAAATGGCCATACTCCCTAAATTGTTATACAGATTTAATGTAATTTCTATCAAAATACAAACAACATACCTCACAGACCTGGACAAGTCATTCCTAAAATTTATTTGGAACCAAAAAAGACCCAGAATTGCAAAGACTATCCTGGGCAACAAATGTAAGGCAGGAGACATTACAATTCCTGACCTAAATTATACTACAGAGCTACCAGGATAAAATCAAATGATATTTGAAAAAAAAAAAAAATAGACCTGAGGATCAGTGGAATAGACCAGAAGATGCAGAAGTAAATCCAAATACACTCAGCCACCTTATTTTCGACAAAGGGGCCAAACATGTTTCCTGGAAGAAAGATATCCTCTTTAACAAATGGTGCTGGAAAAACTGGCTCTCCACATGTCAAAAACTAAAACTTGACCCAGGTCTATCACCATGTACTAAACTAAAATCAAAATGGGTTAAAGATCTAAATATTAAAAGAGAAACCCTAAACCTCCAGAGGAGAAAGTCACAGGAAATTTTAAAGACACCGGGCTAGGCAAAGAGTTCGTGGACAAGAATCAAAATGCACATTTAACACTTGAAAGCATCAACAAATGGGACCTCCTCCAGCTGAAAAGTTTTTTTCATGTCAACAGAAATTACCGGCCCGGCAGGATGGCTCAGTGGTCTAAAGCGCCTGCTTAGGAAAGCTTTGGCTGCTGCAGGGACCGAGATTCAATCCTTGGCACCACATGCTGTTCCAGCCCTGCCCTCAGGGCAGGCTGAGCGGGCAATAAAAATAAATAAATAAACAAACAAAAGTTCTGAAACAAGAAAAAAAATTACCAACAGAGTGAAAAGACAACCTACAAATTTCGAAAAAATGTTAATTATTAAATATTCAGACAAAGGTCTTCTATCTAGAATTTATAAAGAACTAAAAACCATTAGGGTCCCAAAATTCAAAGATCCAATCCAGAAATGTGCATCTGAGATGAACACACACTTCTCAGAGAAAGAAATTCAAGAAGCCTATAAATACATGAAGAACTGCTCCACATCGCTAGCCATTCCCGAAATGCAAATCAAAACAACACTGAGATACCATCTCACCACAAAAAGAATGGCTACTATAAAGAAATCAACCAACAAGAAATGTTGGAGAGGCTGTGGGTAAAAAGAAACACTTCTCCACTGCTGGTGGGAACACAGACCGGTGCAACAATTATGGAAAGCAGTGTGGAAACTCCATAAAAAACTTAAAATCCCATTCAGTCCAGCTATCCTCCTACTGGAAATTTTTCCAGAAGAAATGAAAACATCATATCATAGTGATATGTGTTTATAGCAGCATGATTTGTGATAGTTAAGTCCTGGAAACAACCAAAATGCCCATCATCTGAGCCGGGCATGGTGGCGCACGCCTGTAATCCCAGCATTCGGGAGGCTGAGGCAGGAGGATCGATGTGAGTTTGAGACTAGCCTGGGCTACAAAAGTGAGCTCAAGGCCAGCCTCAACTGCATAGTGAGACCCTGTCTCAAAAAGCAAAAAAAAAAAAAAAAAACCAAAATGCCCATCATCTGAAGACTGGTTGAAAAACATATGGTATTTTCATACAATGAAATATTAATCAGCTATGAGGAATGATAAACTAGAAGAGTTCATATATAAATGGATGTATCTTGAACATATACTCATTAGTGAAATAAACCAGACCTACATATGCAAATATCATATAGTCTCCCTAGTTTAAGGACTGAAAAGAAGAAATAAATAAATAAATAAATAAAATTTGGGTGGCACCAGGAATCAATCTGAGGACCTTGCATTTTCTGCAGTCTCAACCCCTATAATTTTTTTTTCCTTAGAAGAACGACTTAAATACAAAATGCAAAAGTTTATTCAAAGTGTTAATGTTTAATTGTTTGATGAGTCTTACATACCTATGTATGTTGACCTATACTGATTTGATGATGAAAATATATAATGCAACCATTGTTAAATCTTTCTTGTTTTCAAATTCTGTACTATATGTACTCTTGTCACTGTTTTTTTTCTATTTTTGTTTCTGCTATTTTTCCTCTTAAAAATATAATAAATTACAAAAAAAGAAAGGAAGATCACTAGGAGTCTTAAACTGTGTAGTGAGACCCTGTACCAAATAAATAAATAAATCTATTTATTTATTTATTTATTTATTTATTTATTTATTTAAATTTTCTAATTGTAAGAAAAGAAAATATTCTTTTGAAATGTTTGTTAGTTGACTTCATATTATTGTAACAAATATCTGAAGGAAATTGACCTCTTAGGAAGAAAAGGATTATTTTGGCTCACAGATTTTGAAGCCTAGCCAAGATCACATGGATATGCACCTTAGCATGTACCTTCGTGTGCACTGCTAAGGGTGTAACACACGACGGCAGAATGCATCAGAGGCCAAATCTGTTGACCTTGTAAATAAGGCCTGAAAGAAAAGATAGAGAAAGAGCACATGGTCCTGAAGTCCCCTGTGAGTCCTTGCCCAGGGCCCTAACCCTCACACTAGACCTTGTCTCCTAAAATTTCCAGCATATCTCTATAGCAGTGCACAGGAGATTAAGCTTTTAGCACACGGATGACTAGAAAACACATCTGAGCCATAGTAAGCCGGTACCATTCTCACCTTAATGAAATTATCACACCAGACACAAAGTGCTTACAACTCACACAAAGAAAATTTGGCTCAAATACAACGGCATAAAAATTAGACCACTATAACGTTTCTCAACTATAATGCCTCTTCGGAACGTGAAGCAACAGCAGATACAAACAACTAAGAAAAAACAAATGAGCAAGAAACATTGGATCTACTTTATTAATTAACCTAAGTCTCAGATTTTATACAAATGAAAACACTTTAGAGAGCAATGATAGAAATAATGTAATTTCCAAACAAATAGGAGCTCGAGGAATATCTACTATACACTCCTTTAAAATCCAGTGCCTCAGATTATATGCTAACAGACAGAAAAAACAGAATATTTTAACTTTTATTCAGTTAGAGGTGTTTTCAAATGTGTTCTTGGATTATCTTTATGGTCAAGAAGTTATTAGAGGTGTATTCTTTGATGCAGAACATTTAGTAATCATTCCAAGTATCTATCTGTTTCTCATTTCTCATTTAATTTATTTGGGATTTAAAAAATGTATATTGTACATTGTTTCAAATCTGAACAAGTTTTAATTATGAAAAATATATCATATATGAAATCTGTGCTCTGTCCCTTTATGCTTTAAATTTAGGTATATTATGTTTATGTGAATCTTCTACAAATGTCAGTTAGGTGAACAATATAAATAATATTATTGTGATGGTTTGTGTCTAGTTCTCATCGCCAAAGTCTCAAGCACTGATGGGGCAGGGACTTCTAGATTTTGAGATTAACTCATGATCCACTGGGATTATGGGTGATTCAAGGCTGGGATTAATGGTTTTAATACTTCTGGGATTATGAGTGGGTGTGTACTTACCCCAGCCTGGGGCAGGAATTCTGAATATAATATAAGACAGACACAAAAACAGACTTTCTCTGTTGCCATGGTTGCTGCTACTTCTCCATTTTGCTCTCTTGCTTTTTGCCACCACAATGAATTAATGCTCTCTGCCCTCTACTATTCTATTTTGGGTTTTTTTTTCAATTTTTTTATTGTTTAAATTTAACAATGGTTATATTACATATTTTCATCATCAGATCAGTGTAGATTAATACATATAGGTATATAAGATTGATCAAACAATTAAACATTAACCATTCTAAATCCACATTACTTTTTTTTTTCTTTTCCCCCTTCTTTTCTTTGAAAGTTGACATATTGCATATTGTCATCACAATCATTCTATAGAGTACAGTGTGTGGGCATGACCCACCTCCCTATTGATGTTGCATAGAAAAAAGAAAGAAAGAAAGAAAAAAAAAAGGAAAGAATATACTTCTCTTTGGACTAAGAGGAAGCAGATACATATACAGTCAAAGGTTTTGCAATTGAAGTGGGCCACCAGTGAAGCTTGTGATGTTAGAGGCTATTGAATCTAAGCCTCCTAAAGCTCATCTCACCAATCTAGCTTTGCGTTCCAT
>PVJA010049617.1:0-13664 GCA_004027025.1 Myocastor coypus
TTTTTTTTTTTTTTTTTTTTTTTTTTTTTTTTTTTTTTTTTTTTTTTTTTTTTTGTCTTTTTGAGACAGGGTCTCAGTATGCAGTTCAGGCTGGCCTTGAGCTCACTTTTGTAGCCGAGGCTGGTCTCGAACTCACACCGATCCTCCTGCCTCAGCCTCCCGAGTGCTGGGATTACAGGCGTGCGCCACCACGCCCGGCCGCATCTTCTTTTAATTTTAATCATTTTTATTCATTTTATGTTTTTCTCTCATGTTCCTCAGAGATATATATATATATATATATATATATATATATATATATATATATATATATATCTTTATGACAAATGCTTTCTTGACTTCTACCAATATATAGTTTGGAGCGTTACTATTTATTTTGACTATACTGAGGACTGAACAAAGCACTTGACACTGAGTTATTATCTCCAACTAATTTGTTGTTGCTGCTGTTGTTGTTTTAGCTGCGTCTGGCTAAGTTGACCTGATCGGGCCTGACTTTCAGATCTTCACACCTGTGTCTCCCTTACTGCCAGTATTACAGACACCTCCCAGCACTGCTGGCACTGAGCTTTATTTTTCATTGAGAAGTTCATATTTTTTACATTTGATAATTAACCAAATACATTTGGTTATAAATAATCTTTAATAGTGTTCTTTTTCTTCCCATTTCCTTCATATTTCACATATTTTTCTTGCCTTTGTTATCTTTAACATTCTTTCTGACAAATGTATATTCTTGAATCATTTTAATAACACAGTTGCTAGCTCACATTTCCATCTCCGTAAATAATATTCACTTGTTCTGAAATTAGAGATGGAACAGTATGTACTAGCACCTTCACAGGAGTTTGGGAATTCCTAACTTTCACTTTTCATTTATTTTGTTTTAATTTTTTGTCTGCTTTTGTATTTTTGGACCCCATTCGCTATACAAAAAATGCTTGTGCATAACATTGTTTCAAACATCAAGCTGGAAATCACCAGCTAGTTTATACAAACAGTCTCATCATTCTTCCTTTATCCTACTTATGCCTCACCTTGCCCTGGTGTGGTTCTCACAGCCCATTTCTCCCAGCTCCCATAACCCTGTGCCAGTTTCACATGCAGAAAAGGTACAGTTAGCCCCATGATCATTTTGGAGCTTTAATTATTTTTATTGGGCCTGACCATTATTCTATGACAACAATAAAGTGTGCCTATACGTTTCCCTGTCATTTTAATGATATTTTCTTTGTTTTTTTGAACTTCACTCTTCAAATACTAAGTATAGCTAAACTTCATGTGGCAAGAAAGCCTTCAGTATTTTATTGTGTAATCTAAGGAGGGAAAACAAGGCAGTAAAATTTCAACATCTTTTCTCATTCTTTGCCAGAACCAGAGGCACACTGCCATGAAAACAATTTTTATTCCATCAACAGTCACAAGGGAGAAGCTGATTAGCTTGTGATAGTAAACAACTGTATTTGATCTTCTTGGATAAACTTGTGTGAACAGAGAACAAAGCAAAATGAAACAAAAAACTAAAAAGCTATTAAGACTCTATTCGACCCAGCTCTAACTCTTTTGGATATCCTCCTGACAGATCTGCCATCATCATATTACGATAATACATGCATACCCATGCATACAGTAGTAAAACTCATATTGGATAATTCATGAAGATAGCATATGTTCATTAGCAGATGGACATATGTGTGTCATGGAATACTACTTGACCAGAAAGAAGGATAAATTTGAGGAATTTGAAGAAACATGAATGGATTTGAGTTCGTTGCAGCAGGTCAGTCACACAAATTAAATGTCTTATGGCTTCTCTAATACAAGAGAAAAAAGACAAAAAGGTTAAAGAACAAAATAAAGAGCCCTATTACAAAACAGGAAGGTTGACTTTGTAGAGATGAGAAGCAGGATAAAAGGGAGAAAGCAGCATGAGATCAGAGGAGTAAAAGTGGTCAAGATGTGATATGTTATCTATGTAACTTCCTAGCTATATGCATTGCAAACATATGTTGTTCTAATAAAATAGGGAGAAAGAGAGAAAAATAAACTAATTTAAGAGGACAATACTGCTGAAGAGGAAAAGTGAAAGACCAGAGATGAGATAGAAATTTCCTAGAGATATTATCCTTCTAAGGTTCCACAAAAGCCCAAGGCTTATAACATTTGCTTCAGGCTGACCTCAAACTCTGTATCACATCTAGTTGGCTGTGGTAGAATGCTTTTATAGTCTATTTTTCATAATGGTTTTATTAAAATATGTTGTATATCATAAAATTTACTCATTTAAAGTTATTTTCAGATTAATTACGGAGCTGTGCAAATATTACCATTATCTAGTTTTATATGGTTTTCATTATGCCAAAAGGAAACCCTGTACATACTAAGCATCACTTCTATGGGAGATCACAAAATATCTATTTGACAGAAGGGTTATTTTGAGTTAAGACACCTGAGAAGTAGAAACAGAAAAGCTTTCTCTATCTCACCTCTATTTGGCTAAAAGTACGATGCAAATTTACAATGATGAGATATCCTGCATCTCCTTCTGCCAGGGAAGACAAAGATTAACCCTTGAAGTAAACTCAGATTCTTACTGCTCTAGAAGTAGTATGGGAAAAAAATTTGCATTACTAAAAACTGGTAAGTAGTTTTTCTATAATTTCTATTTACCTTTTCCTGGTTTATCACCCTTAGGGAGTTGAAAATAGCTTTTTTTTAAATTTTGTGGCATGTTTAAAACTCACTGTTTCATTGAGTATTTTATATTAGTGGAGTTCAATATCACATCTTTGAGAATTGTTCTTTTCCTTGGCATCTTCGATGTACATAGAATGTTTTTCTCATTAAACTTCTATTTGTTATTCTCTCGTTTCTCTTTCTTTTACCAAAGAAATCTAGTCCAACTAGAATTTATTAGGGTTGATTAAAAAGTAGTATTGCCTCTCCTGCTTTCTCCACATTCCCTAAGAATCAGAACCACTAATCTATCTACAAGATTTGACTCTTGTAAATAATTTTACAAAGGAAATAACGCAATATGTGCAATTTGTGGGATATATATCCAGCTGGTTTTAACTTTTTTGTTCCTGTGCACTTCAATGATTTTGATACACTGAGAGCCATTGATCTTTTGCTTCTGCCTGCAATTTTCTCACCTAAGTGCTTTGTATGGCTCCCACCTTCTGATCTTTTACACCTCATGCCAAATATCACCTCAGAATCTCTCCTAAACACCCCATCGAATCTAAAACTATCTCTGTTCCTACCCAACATCTTAAGGTTAAATTGTACTTCATTTAAGAAGCCATCACTTTGTTTCATTAAATTTTCACTTGTTATATTGACTCACTTCCTTACTTGACTGAGCTATGTGAGAGCAAGGGCTTTATATATCCCGTTCAATTATATTTTCAGCTCCTGCCATATAGTAGGTAGTTAATAAATCATTACAGAATAATTATCATAGTACTGCAATTAGTAGTAATACTAATAACAATATCCTCTGAATCATTTTGCAATTTAATGAATGATCTCTACCAGCGGTAAATAAAGATTTTCTTTTTCATTTTGTATATTTCTTACTTATATTTGAAATTAGGACTCAGGAAAGGTGAAAGTGATGGCTGAAGGGCAAACAGAAAATCTCTGATTTGAAAAGCAATTCCCACAATACTAATTTATCTTGTGGTGTCCCACAAGAATAAAAGAGAAAGACAGAAGAGATATGTGGAATGGAGCTACTCAAGGCCACATCCAAGGTACTTGAACTTGCTCATAGCCTTCGTGTCTTCCTTCAAAATGCACCTAAATTCCAGAAAAAAAACAAAACAAAACACCAGGTGGTATCAGAGTTCGTGACTCTTCACTAAGCACAGCAAAGATCAGCTACTGAGTGACCCTTTAGAACTCATTAAAAATGAAAAAGTCTTTCTTAAACAAACTAGAAATATAGCTGCATTTCTAAGAGAAATGGTTTTTTCACAACTCATTCTTGGTTATCTCCGGACAAAGGTTGGTCGATAAAGCACTTAAGATGCAAAGATTTTTAAACACTCTGTCCCCATCCATCCACTATCCCATGTCCCCACATCCTTTCTGAGCTGGTTCTTCTTGAGCCAGAGCTTGTCTTTAAGAGGCAGTGGGGTGTGAGAAAACAGAATGGTAAGAGGATTGGGGAACCTTTTTTTCTTTCACAAGTCCTTGTCTCTTTATCCATCCTTTAAGTGTTTCGCAGCATTGTTCCTATCCTTGAAACTTGATGAACACTTTCGTGATATGATCTATTCTTAGTGTTAGTGTGTCCTATACATGAATGCTCAGCCCCGAACTTTCCTCTGAGCTCTAGACTTATGTAACTATATGTTCACTCACATAACCTAATAGCCATGATGAAGTTCATTATTTACTGATCTTGACAGTCTTTTATTAAGAAGGGATGAGAACATAGAGGCAGTCTATGTGCCTTTATTCTCATTTGAAAGACAGATATTTTTATTGCCTTTTTTTTTTTTTTCTTTTTTTTGTGGGACCAGGGTTCGAACTCACGACCTTGCACTTGCCCAGCAGGCACTTGTGCCTCGGAGCTATCTCCCCAGCCCCTTTTATTGCCTTATTTTTAAAAGCAGATATTTGAGATTAGTGTCATACTCAGTCTTTTCCCTCAGATCCATTTTGGTACTCACCTTCAGGTTCCACCTAGTCCGTTTTTGCCTCAGTTCTTTTTTTAAAAATTCATTTGATATGCTCAATAGCTCTGTGGCTTTGGGAAGGTTTCTAAGCCTCAGTTTTCTGCTCTGAAAATGAATCTCCTAAGGTTGTTGTAGAGTTCAGCTCCGCTATTTGAATTTAAAGGATGCAGTAATCAAAAGGCAAGTCCTATTGGCAATGATTAGGCAGCATTTGTCTCTAATTCCGGGCCAATATACTTGGTGCCAACTTCCTGGGAAGATATTCTAGACACAAAACAATCTGAATCACAGAAATGCCTAAAATATTCTCAGAAAAAGGAAATGCATCTGTGGAAGAGGTGAAACTATATATTTGCTACCAATTGCTTTATTCACTTCTGCCAAGAAAATTCTAGACAGTTTTCACAAATGTGCCCTGTGGTGGCCTTAAATTCACACCCAAATACTTATCCAGAGAACAAAGGTGGGGCTCCCTGAATAGAGCTTTACTTAATGTATGATCTTTACTTCTAGCAGCTGTTGTTTCATGGCATTTTGTGGGCAAGCAATCTGGCACTAAGCACTGTCTGAACCGGCCAGTCATAGGGCTTACCACATGACCACCAAAGAAAAACCTGTTGCATATTTCTTGAGTTTTACATCTCATGTCCTGAGCATTTTGGGGTTGTCTTGTGATCCTTGTCTTTTCTCCAGCCTCTAAGCTGTTTTAATGTGATAGGACTGCCCAAGTTTTGGGAGCAAGGTGGCTAGCTACACAAGCAGTCTGTGAGGAAAGTTGCCACTTCAAAAGTCCTGTGACTTGCTCAACGAAGGAGGGGCAAGAATGATTTCCTGGTTCTAGAATGCAGCTTCTTTTGATTCCTAGAATATTATAAAACCTAAATTAGACTGTTCTCTGAGAAGTGAATTTGGGTAGAAATGGAAATCACTTATATGCCCAGTGCTCAATCCTCTGTGTGCTTTGGCTGGTTGAAATGACCTGGGAAGTATTAAAAAGGCATCAACTGAATCTGATAGCTCTGTGGTGAGAGAGGAGGGACATGGAAGGACAATACCAAAAATACCACTCAGAGATTGAGGACTAATTGTGCTTTCTGCTCTCTGGGCAGTGATTTAGTACACTGTTCTAGAAATAGAATTCTACTCAAGTCTTAACTGGAGCAGGAGAGAGTAGATTTTCTTTTCCGTGGCAAACCTATCTCATAACCTGTTGAGTTTCGGGGTACATTAAATGCAGGAACCAAATGGAAAATGAAAAGTGAAGTTCAAAGGTTGTATGTACAAGATGATTATTGAGGGAAGGAAGTTTTGAGGAATAAAAGCCAGATGGAGCTGCCAATTACAACTTTCTAAATTTTACAAGAACATGTTTTCTGATTTGAAATTAGATAATGTAAAATGCACCAGTAGTTTCCCTGTGCTCAGAGCTAGTATGTATGACGCTGAGCTCAAAGCAGGCTTTCCCATAGACTAGCACTGCAATCCAAAGGAAATCTTAAAACATGTACCTGATCTGCTTCTTTTTAGCTCTCTGGTTTTAGCTGGCAGCACTCTCTTCTTTAGTATGTCCAGCCCCACTGGCCTTTCAATTTCTCACAAGACCAACATCTCTCCACCTTCAGAGTTATGCATTCTTATCTTCATCTGCCTTTTCCCTGCTAGTCGGCCTTTGAGTTTTTAGTTCCATGTCACACCATAGATTCATTCCAAGATCAATGAGGAAACTCTACAGGAGTTGTTCTGATTTCATAAAATGCAGAAGAACAACAAATCAAAAGGGCATTAAGCCTGTACACAAGGCGAGAAATCGTCACAAGCCGACACCTCCTGAAAGGTCCACTGCTTACTACACATAAGTCAAACTTTTAGATAGAACATACTTGAACTATGGCAGTGAGTTAATTTTTGACCAGTTGATTTTTTTCTACAGAGGTACGAATCAACATAGATTCCCATACTAGTATATAGCACTTTTAAAATTTCTTTATTTAACATCTCAATGGATTTTTCTCTATATTTTTAGAGATACTTTATCTTTCAATAAAGTATATGTATAGAAAGATATTCATTATGGGGTGCATATGATGAAATGCAATTTCATTTATTCTGTACAATTTACTTCAAAACAATTACATCAAAGCAATTTCATTTATTCTGTACAATTTACTTCAAAACAATTACATCAAAATTATACTAAATTTAAGAAAGGATTTTGAGTTTATTTTTGTTGTAATAAACTAAATAAAGACCCTCTTCCAAAAGCTGTGAAAGCAGACAAAAAAATCTATCAACAATTTAGTTTTGGTTCACTCTCAAATAATAAAAAATGTGCCCTGTAAAAGTTTAATTAAAAATTATGCCTAGCAGAACATACTTGAAGTGCTTCTGAGTCAGCTTGCATAATGCATACTGGGGAAAAAGTTAATATGTAACATATTAAATAACAATGCTATCTATCCCAATTTGATTAATATTTTATATTGCTTATAAATCTACACAGAGGAAGATGGAAGTAATGTTTTGAATTTGAGTTCCAGTGGTATGTGAAGTTGATTAGTACCAGATGTTTAAAGTTATCTGTGTGTTTCTTCCCAGAGCCAGTTCAGTTGACTTCCATTTGGTAACTTGAAATTGGTCATGACGAAAGTATACGCACTATGAGAATCAGTAAGAGCCATGAATCACGGTTCTCTTGCACCTTCTCTGCAATCTGAAGTCCATTATTAAGCATTTACCAGTATACTACATCACTCTTTAACAGAACCAGTTCAAGGTCAATGAAGAAACTGTACAGGAGTTGTTCTGATTCTATAAAATGAAGAAATGCAAAGTTTCATCTCTAGTTTTTAGTCTAAAACTAAAATTATAGTCTATGCAAGGAGTATCTTCTATATTTAACCTGTATTGGTGACAGTTTATGGAACCCACATAGTTTTAGATCCGGTAGCACTTATAGGCAAAATTAGCAAACTTCAAAGGTTACTACCTTTGTAAAAATGACTTTAAAAATAAATGTACCCTTCTTTGAAGACTAGAATAAACATCCATAGGAATAAAAAAAGTTATAAAGAAAATAAGAAAGCAGCTACCAAAGAAGCAGCAGCTCTGACTAAAAAGGAAAATTAGCATAAAATATATCATAAAACACCATTAACATAGCTTCAAAAGATATTCAACAGTGAAATGCATTTTAACAAGCTGTGGAAGAGTTTTCTTATACTGAACATTAACACGTTGTTGACTCACAGGCCATAGATTGTGAAGAAATGATGACATCTGCCTGGCACATTAGCAACCCTGAAACTAGATGGCATTTCCATTTATTTCACTTTTTTCATCTTCCTTTTTAACGTTATCCTCTGAACAACTAACATCACATCTCTGCTATTATTTATTGGTGTGAATATAAGTCAGAGGTCAACATTATTTCTATCAAAAGTAATGAGTATTTTAGGTTTTGTGGTCCATAAGAGCTCTGTTATTGATACTCACCTCTGCAATTGTAGCACTGACACAGCCATAGAAAATACATAAATGAATATAATGTGGCTATGAGCCAATAAAAGTACAAAAACAGACAGCTTACTGATTTTGGCTTGTAGAAGCTCTTGATTGCTGATCTCTTGTCTAGACTGGGAAATGTTGTTGGGGTGTTGATCTTGCTAGGAAAATGCTGCGACTATGCCTGTGCATGGAAATATATATTAGGATCACTTGTCACACGTATCTTGGCTCTTTAAGAGTCACTTATTCCATAAGAATCAAAAACAGAATTTACATGCTCCATGGCCAATACTTATTTTAGCATTATTAGAAATGCTGTATATCATTCTACTTTCTAAATATAAAAAGTCTTTACTTCTCAAGGGCACTTTTAATTGATAAAATACCAAGAACCACAAGATGAAAGCAAATTCTTTCTGAGAAAATAACAAATTACACAATTAGAAATAAATCTTTTCTCAATAATTCACAGTATTATTCAGTATATACTTAAATGTTCATATTATTCCACTTAAGAAAACTGGAGGAAGAGTGAGGAGAGTTTGAAAAGGAGGATATAAAAATGTAGGCCAAACAGTGTCAGGTTCTGAAAGTGACAGGTGTAGCCATTGAGCAAAAGGAAAGTTGCTTAGAGTAGAATCAACTATTTTTTTGATATGTTAAACTTGTAACTATGGTTCACACACAGTTACTAAGTGTATGGTAATATTGTAGTTTTTCTCTTTATTTAGTGCTATATCTGAAACTGCTGATATCTAAGGAGACAACAACTGGGACATGACTTAAATTATCTAGGGAAGTTACATTCCCAAAATTCTTACATTCCATCCAAGAAGTCATCTGTTCCTTTGCCAGGAACTGCCTCAGTACGTTTTTATTACAGATGGCAATGTGGTTTAGCAGTGCACTGGGGAAGAAAAAATAGTTAGAAATTGCTGATGGAAAATAGCTGGATATAACAATGTTTTCATAAATAAGGCTTTGTCACTAATAAGAAAAAACAGGATGTATGCCTGTATCCAAAGGAGGAAATAAAAAATTTAGGAACTTCATTAAATAATTAAGATACAGTGAATCAACAACATTGTTAATTCACTTTTATATTTTGAACTATTAGAATAAAATGTTATGCTACAAAATGTGTCTAACAACTATTATACTGTCATGGGAAGGCAACTGGGCCGTTATAGGAGCATAGATATTTTGTATCAGTCAGGTATGCTATGTTAAATTAACTTGGCTAGAGGTTTGCTTTTGAACTCCTTTTTTAATTTGTTTAGGCAAGTTTCTTGCTTAGACAGCATTTTGGAGGGAAAATGAGGCCCAAGTGCAGAAAATTAATATTAACATAAAAGATGATAATTTTTCTGAGTGAATGCAGTGAGGGAAATTCATAGTTGGAAAAGATGACATAAGTTTGGAGCAAAGCTTCAGTTAAAGCTCCTTTCGTCTTCAAAACTCTCAGATCTTTTTCAAAGTAGAAAACTTATGCTTTTGAATAAAGTGTATATTTTTGATGCTGTTGTCACTATTTAGAAGGTATGATTTGGTCCTTTCAATGCATAACTCCCAACAGATTTTTGCTCGCTTGCCTTTTTTCTTGCCTCTTCCTTCTCCTCCTCTTTCTTTTATTTTATGAAACTGAGTATAATTTGCAGTGCAGGCTTGGTTCACTATGCAGCCCACAGTGACCTCCAACTCAAGACAAGCCTTGCGTCTTAGCCTTTGAATGCTGGGACTATAGGCATGTGCACCATGCCCAGTTTCAATCATTCCTTAAATGCAAGCAGTGTTATATCTTCAACTCAAAAACTTCTCTGTTAGCCAAGCCGTGGTGGCGCATACCTGTACTGCCAGCATTTGGGAGGAAGAAGCAGGAAGGAGGATCAGTGCAAGTTTGAGACCAGCCTGGGCTACAAAATGTGAGCTCTCAAGGCCAGCTTTAACTGCGTAACGATTCCCTGTCTCAAAAAGACAAAAAAAAATTTCCTCTGTTAGACTAGTATTCCCATCAGGCAGTGAAAATTGGTGTCTTATTCCAGTTTCATTTTAAGAAAAAAATTTAAAGAATAATTTTTAAATGACAATAAAGAAAAGTCACAGTTATTTTTTTTCCAGTTTACTATATTAAAAGTTTCAGCTATATCTCACACACAGTTACTGTGTGTCTGGTTATACTGATTTATTTTCATGAAAAATGGTCTACCCTTTCTCTTCGTTTAGCTATGTGCTATATCTGACAGCGATTCACTCCCCTCAGGTGTGTGTTCTGTCAGTTGTTTCATCCATGTCAATCTACTACCCAGTCTTTGGTAGAGACTGTCTAAGGTTTTGGAAAAAAGAGAGAATTTATTTCTCAGCAGGGATTTGGGGAGCAGATAAGGAAGTGAGACAGATATATAATTGAAGCCAAGTGTGGGTATGCTCCCCCCATTTGATTTAGCAATTGTGAGGTTGAAGGTAGGAATTGACTACTTGCTAAGCTAGTTTCTACTTCAAGTGCCTGCATGTCTGAAACTGAATTTGAAGCCTCCAGCATGGTTGGAGTTAATTCCTATTAGGCTGGACTCCGCCCCTATCTTCTAAAGGTAAAGTAAGGTTTTCAGGCACCACTGCAAAGAGCAGCTGGGATTCCCATCTTCGTCTGACAAGCTGGGAGAAGTTATTTCTCCGATCTGAGCCCGGAGAGAGAACAAGTCACTCAGCCTTCATACTCAGAAGGTAAATATTCAACTTGGGCCAAATGCAATTGAAACAGCTGAGTAAGAAATTGCTTTCCTCTCCTTGTGTTCACCCTTCCTTCCTCTTCCTTTCTCAGGCTTCCCGTCCTTTCATCTCGAAGCTCAGAGAAGCTGTTTTCTTCCCAAGGGCAGCCTAGTATGTTTTTATTTAATAGTCTGCTGTTTGTACAGAAGCTGAGAGGAATCAGGGTTGGATTTCTATTTCATATTGACAAGGCTTAAGGACCTAAGAGTTAAGTGCTAGCTAGTTTCCCCCAAGGAACTGGTAACTTGAGGAGAGGAAGTACACCTCTCTGGGAGTAAAGGAAGGGGTTTTGTTCTTACTTGTCCATACAAGTAAAAGTGAATCTGCTTCCTGATATGGTGGGCAGTCTGTTAGATTTGCCTAAGTGGGTTTATGACAATAAAAATGGGGGAGGAGACGTTAACAAAAGTATGGTTGGAAATAAAAGACAGTATTCATTCAATAAATATTTTTGAATTCCTATTATGTGTAAAGCAGGATGATTCCCAGAAGAACCTGAAATAGTTTAACTAGAAATCTATTTTTGCAAAGAACACTGTCAAGTGGTTTCATTTTGTGGTCAACAACTAAAAGCAGAAAGAAGAAATTGAGTGAGAAGAAATCACCCATAGAGTGGTTGTGGGTGTGAAGGGAGAACAACAATGATCTGCTTTTTGGATCGTTTCAAGTTTTGTCTATTATTTATGAGAGGACAGTAGAAAGGGGAAGAATTGATGTCTACTCTGGTATTAGCTATACCACATGAAATTTCACTTGAGCTTCATGCACCATCATCTCCATTTTATAAATAAAACTGAAACACAGAGGTTTAAGCAATTTTCCTCTGCTTCATATCACCTATAAGATCACTGGTACTGTCTCAGATCTCATTCTAAAATCTGAACTATTCTCACTGAAACAGTATCCCTAAATCATACATTCCGTTGAAAACCAAGTAAAGATAATTATAAAATATAAATTATGCATGTATTCAAGTTCAGTGATTCTGGTATGGTGAGGTCAGAGACTATACTGTTTCTAGGGTGATTCTGATACAGGCTTAGAACACTCAATTTGAGAAATACTTTTAATAAGTCAGGTACCTCCTAAGTTCTCTGAAGTACTCCACTAAGTACATAGGATGGGGGCTGCACCAAGTTCACTCATGTCACTTCCCATGCTGGCCAGGTGCACTCAATGAATGCATACAATGGGACGTTATTCCTGGCCAAGTCCATGAGGTAAGAGGCACAACTTCAGGGTTGGAACTCTGTTCTCAATGTATTAGAGAACACCTTACTATTTGATCCATAATTGGTAAGGCTTAATAATGCACTGCAAAGCAGCTTAAAGGAGTAGCTTCTAACCAACTGAAGACATAAGAGTCCTAGACAACCAGTTGATCCCTGAAGGTAACAGTCAATGTTCCCTGTGAAGCCAGAATAAAAACGGAGCTAAGCATTTCTGCTTGACAAAGTATAAGGCACATGGCAATTCAGGAAGAAGTGTTACTGGTAAGGAGAGAAGCTCATATGAAATTTGAGGAAATTATTTACTTTCCATCTTTCTAACCTTGGAAAAGTGGTAGCATAGGACCTGATTTGGAGTGTCTTTATATAAATCCTATATCTGCAAGCCTAAATCTATTACTGAAAATTTACTTTCCAAATTTTGGATTGCTAGTTGGTATTTGGATTTCTGCTTCTTTTTTGTGGTACTAATACTTGAACTCAGAGCCGGGCGTGGTGGCGCACGCCTGTAATCCCAGCACTCAGGAGGCTGAGGCAGGAGGATTGGTGCGAGTTCGAGACCAGCCTGGGCTACAAAAGTGAGCTCAAGGCCAGCCTGAACTGCATAGTGAGACCCTGTCTCAAAAAGACAAAAAAAAAAAAAAAAAAAAAAAAAGACTTGAACTCAGGGCCTTGCCCTTGCCAGGCAAGCACTTATTTCACTGTCTCTATTTCAAGATGATAAGATGCAGGGAAGTTACCTAAGGCAACGCAACTAGTTTTTCTAGGCTCTCTAAAACAGACACAAGGAAGGAAGTTGAGAAATGTCCCAGAGAAAATTTTAACAAGCTTAAAAGCATAGGTTAAAATCAAGTCTTATTAGAATCATCAAGATACAAATAGATAATAAAACTTTTTCTGTAAGTAACTCATGAAATAATTTCAAGCACAGGGGGACTTGATCAACTTCTGTGGTGGAAATATACAAAGAAGAAAATTCTTATGGGCTCAGGTGCCAGAAAACGTGGAGAGAAATATTTGGGACATAAAAGTAGATTTTTGTGAGGCTATGCCTAGAACAGAAAGATCTAGACGTGTTAGATTTCTCATATAAGTAGCTTTATAAAAGAGCAGATATTGATCATATGCATTTGCCAGGATCAAGAGCCTACTTGCATATCAGAAACATGACATGTGTTTGAAAAAAACAGTGAATGCTTACTAAAATATGCCAAATTGCACCCCCACCTGCTCGCCCCACATACTTTGCACTCATTTCTGCCATCATTCTTGTCACTCTGTGAAGGAGTTCTTTTTTTTTTTTGAGACAGGGTCTCACTATGCAGTTCAGACTGGCCTTGCGCTCACTTTTGTAGCCCAGCCTGGTCTCAAACTCACACCGATCCTCCTGCCTCAGCCTCCCAAGTGCTGGGATTACAGG
Source organism: Myocastor coypus (assembly GCA_004027025.1). Classification (NCBI taxonomy): domain Eukaryota; kingdom Metazoa; phylum Chordata; class Mammalia; order Rodentia; family Myocastoridae; genus Myocastor; species Myocastor coypus. Next base: position 13,608 of record PVJA010049617.1, read on the forward strand.
CGTGCGCCACCACGCCCGGCTTTTTTTTTTTTTTTTTTTTTTTTTTTTTTTTTTTTT
>PVJA010049618.1:0-13669 GCA_004027025.1 Myocastor coypus
GCTGGTCTCGAACTCGCACCAATCCTCCTGCCTCAGCCTCCCGAGTGCTGGGATTACAGGCGTGAGCCACCATGTCCGGCTAGTGCAAGAGTTTTAAGGATTTACTCATCTTATCTTTTTATTTTTTCAAATTGTTTTTATTTTCTTTACTCAAAATGCACATACAACTCAGTGTATCAGTGTATGAACAATCTATCAACTGTTTGAATATTTTCCAAGTTAATGTTTTGTGTTATTTCCCTGTTCAGTTCTGAGCTTCCATAATTGCAATGAAAGCAAAAAACCATCCTTATGATCCAAAAAAAATTATTTGCAGCTGCTGGAGTTTTTACTCTTTGTTTTGTTTTTCTGGGATTTGGATGGTATCTTCATCTAGACAGGAAGATCTGGCTGCAACTGTCATATTACAAAGCAAACTCTTCTGACTGAATTGGACTTCCTGTGTAGTATCATGAGATTTGCTGTTGGTAGGTCAATGACAAACATGGTGAGTCAACAAAGTTGTTTTCCCAGTGGAGCTCTAGACTTTTTAAACGTTTGGCTCAGTTAATTAGTATTTTTCTTTCAAATAGTAAAAGTTTCATATTGCTGGTGGGCTTGGATTTTATGAATAAAAGATCCGCTAACCCTCAGATCCTAAGAAACTATGATTTCAAAAGGCTTTGGGAAGCATAAATCAGCAATTTTAATAACGACCTTTGGTAGAATGTCTCCAGAGCCCTTATTTGTGTTTTGTGAAGGATTTTGTTAATTAAGACAGAAGAAAAAGTCAAAATCGTAATGTTATTAGTTTGTAACCATTCTGTGTATTAAAATTTTAGCTCACTTTTCCTTCAGACATTCACTCCCTTTGTCTTGATCTGTAAGCAATTGAGAGTACTCCCGTAGTATTTTAATAGGTTAATATATGCAAAGATATCAACTAAGAAAAAGTTTCCATGGTAGTAAATAATTACTAAGAGCAAAACATAACATAAAGACTGGAATGGCAAATATTTAATTAGCACTTCTAACAGCTGGGGGATAGGATATTGCACAAAGTTCTGGTATGTCATGGACATGGACAGTGTCTATGATACTTACTGGTGGCCAGGTATCAATTTTGGGACTGAGATACTGTTATTTTCTTGATATCCACCCTGTAGATCTTGACAGAATCATGACCCATAGAGTGCAAGAGAAGACCATTTGTAGAATATACTGGCAGAAATATTTTGTGGGGTTTTTTTTGGGGGGGTAGTAAAATACACTTTATTTGTATAGTACTGTGATTTTTCCTGACTATACCACACATTACAGTACTGCAGTTTTACATTCTGTCATACCTTATAGTACTCGATGAGTTATACAGATCAAAGCACAGTCATCCACTTAGAGTTCCCTCTGACTGTTTCTTTGTGCTGTATACTGTAATATACACGCTACACACAACTCCTTGTTTAGCAGCCAGTTCAGATAGTGACCTAGTCATAGAAATAAGTCTCTGTCCTTACATGAGTGTCTATATTACAATTAAGAATTCTTGCTTGTCAAGAGACACTAGAATGAATGCCCAAGACAATCCCCAAGAACAAATTCGAGGTCTGATAGCATCAGCTAGCACGGCCAGCTGCCAGGTGTGTGGGCGGGCATGCTTTTGCCTCTAAATCCAGGTCTGGGAGGCTGAGGGAGATGACAAATTCAAGTCTATCCTGGGCTACTCCACAAGACCTGGGGATGGAGCTCCTTGTAAAAGTTCTGAGCTCAGTTTCCCCACAGTATGGGGCAGAGGAAGATGAGCGACTATCTGTGGGGTAGTGGATGACTGTGCTTTGATCTGTATAACTCATCGAGTACTATAAGGTATGACAGAATGTAAAACTGCAGTACTGTAATGTGTGGTACAGTCAGGAAAAATCACAGTACTATACAAATAAAGTGTATTTTACTATCCCCCCCCCACCACAGTAGTGGTAGTACTGTCTGGCACATGCAAAGCCTGAGTTCCAGCTCTAGCCCTGTAATCCTAGCATTTGGAGGCTGAAGCAGGAGGACTGCCGTGAATTCAAGGCTAGTTAGACTATGTAGGGGGATGCTCTGCTCTCTGGTGGACAGGCCAGTCATATTTCCAGTGATGCTGAAGCTTATAAATGGGACAGAGTCCTGATGGTGGCCATGAGTTGGGGTAGGCTCATGCCCAGTATCCTTCTTTGCCACACTTGAAGCATGTTCCTGGAGGGGCTTGGGTTGTGCCATGTTGTCTAGGTTTAGTTCTCATGAGTGCGTTAGTGGTCAGGACCCTGTCGCCCCACTGGTGCCCAGCATCACGGGTTGTAGGCTGAAGTTCAGGAACAAGTGCCGGCCAGGTAGGGAATCAGAAATATTTTGTTGCTGTATACAAAGGAGTAATTGAAAGACTGCTGCTGTATACCTTTTCTCCCATGTTTAATTATTTGCCTTATTTGGTTGGTTCTTTGCATTCTCATTTGTGGAGTTGTAGACATTTTGATCCCTCTCTAGAATATATTTAAGTAGTCTGTGTAGGGTTGGCTTGGTCATCATGAAATTTTTTAGTCTTAGAAGTATTTCACTTCTCCATTATACTTGAAAGAGAGTTTTGCAGGGTGTAGCAGTTTGGGTTGGAATCTATTTTCTTGCAAGACTTGCAGTACTTTGCTCCATGCTCTTCTTGACTTGATGATTTGTAAGGAAAAATCTGCCATTATTCTGATGGGTTTTCCTTTAAATGTGATCTTAGGGTCAGCCAAATAGTTCATTGCATTAAAGTGCCTGCAAACAGACACAGGGGACAGGAATTCAATCCCCTGGCCTACTGTGTTGGCCCCACCCCCAGGGCATGCTGAGATGGCAATTGAGACTGAGTGTGACAGTGTCCACCTGCAGTCCCAGTTCTTGGGAGGCTGTAAATGGGCAGATCATTATGAGTCCAATCAGTAGTGAGACCCTGCACATCCTGTAGACCCTGCCCTAAAGTACAAACAAAAATATGATCTGTTTCTTTTCTCTAGTGGGTTTTATTTTATTATACTGTTCCTGTACTGGATTTCTGGGATCTTGACTGTTGTATGTCTGGGTGTGGTTTTAATTGGGTCGATGTTATTTGAAATTTTATATGCTTTGGTTACTTGAATGCCAGATTGTTTCCTCATATTTGGGAAGTTTTCTGCTTTTATTTCTGCCCATATTCTTTTTATATCACTTGTATTGACTCTTTCTTTCTCATTGAAGCCTATTAGTCTCATGTTGTTCATCCTTGCCTCATCTTACAGATGTTGAATTATTTTTCCCCATATCCTAGTTGTTTTTAATAGTTGTTTTTAATCTTTTCATTAACTGCATTAATTGTATCCTCAGGATCTGAAACTCTGTCTTTACTTTCATTCAAATGGTATTGCCAGCTTGAGATTGAGATTTTAATTTCCTGTATATCTCTGAATCTCCTTCCTACATTTTATTTCTTTCCTATTTTGTTCATTCAAGAATTCCAACATTTTTGTATTCTCCTCTATTTTTTTAATCAGTATCTTCTTTAGAAACACTTAGTACTTCTTTCATTACCATTATCATTTCTTTTTTTACTTTCAAAATTATTTCTGATCCAGTTTCCTCTATACCTTTTTGCAGGTGTTTCTTTACTTAAGATGCTGTTATTTCAGGTGTGTGATTTCTGATTTCTTCTATGCTATTGTCTCCCTGAATTTGTTCTGTGTGGGTTTAGGGCCTGAGAATGCATTTTGCTCCTTCTCTTTGTCATTTTGTACAGCACTGTCTTCTGACCTTTGGTGTAGAGCTTTGGTAGAGTCCTCACTTAGCACCAGGTCCAGTTCAAACTAATCTAGATGTATGTGTGGCTTGGGTTTGGATGCTGTGTTCCACTTCTTCCTGATGCAACCCTTGGAAGTGAACCCGCTGTGCCACTCTTGCAAGATATTCTTCTCCTGGATTTGTTGTGATCCAGGGTGGGTCTTGCCTATAGCCTCTCTGCAGGGAGTTTTGCCACAGGGTTACACACTGGGTCTCTATGATGGATGAAGTTCCACTCACATGCTGGGCCTGGGCTCTGAGTTGAATGACTTTCTCTACAATCCCCACAATAAGCTTTTTGTACTATCCAATTTTATTTTAGATTTTCCTTATATATTTTAAAAAAGTGATTGTCTCAGCAGTAATATATAGATTTCTTGTTTTTTTGGTAATAGCTCTGGATCTGGTGGAAAGCGTATTTCATCTGTCCTTTTATTTATCCATTTGTGTTATAGGCCTATTGTAATAATATAAAGTCAGAGCAGGTATTATTTTAAAATTCAATAGTTAGGGGGGTGTTTGAGGGAGAGAAAATGCGAAGGGGCTTTGTGCAAAGAAAGCCACAGAATCAGGAAAAAACTATCCAAAATTCTGGAGTGGGTATCCATTACCTTTGTGGCTTGACTTTATGCTAAGTCCCACTTTTGCTCAGTTTCTATTATTCTTCTTACAAAAATCCATTCTTTGTAAAAAAAAAAAAAATTGACAAAACTCTCTTATTTAGAAGTGAATAAATAAATGGGAAAATTTAATTTCCTTTACCCGTGATCTTTGCATTTTAACATTTTTGTGATACACAGTATAACTATTCTTTTCTTTCTTTTTTTCACTCATTTTAATGAGAAAAAAATATAAAATAGCAATGAGCCATTTTCAAAACAAGTTAGTAGGATGGTTACAATAATTAATACAATGCATATTGTTGTCTTCATAGTAGTTAATCAGAGGACAAGATGCAGACCTGATATCTTGTCTAAACAATATTAGTGCAAACTTTTATTCTCAATGAACTAAGGCAGAGCAGCTGTATATCTATCCTAACTCTCTTGTGTATACATACATATATATATATTTTTTCTTTTTAAAGTTTCTAATACAAGGAGAAAATATCATACCATATCTTATATGTAGATTGTAACTCAAAGATATGGTATGAAACATAAAATGAAAATTATAATTAAACAATATTCAGAAAATTAATTAATATTAATTAATTAAAAATTAAATATTTCAAAACAATATTCCAAAATTCAAATCAAATCATGAGTTCAACTTAGTGGCTAAAATGTTGTGTATCATGTGTAAGAATCTGTAATCAATTCAGAGTACTAGCACAGTATTTAAATAGGTTAATATATACAAAAATAACAACTAAGAAAAAGTTTCCATGGTAGTAAAGAATTACTGAGAATAAAACATAGCATAAATACTGGAATGGAAAATATATGACCAGATCTTCTAACAGTTTGGGGATAGGATATCACACAAAGGTCTAGTATGTCATGGATTCAGACAGTGTCCATGACACTTACTGGTAGTCAGATGGTGTCAATTGTGGGACTGAGTTACTGCTATTTCCTTGATATCCACCCTACAGACCCAAGGGTGCTGGAGAAATTCATTTGCAGAGTATTTTGATGGAAATATTTTACTGGTGCATACAAAAGAATAGTTGAAAGGCTGCTGTTGTGTACCTCTTTTTTTCCTGCATTTAATTGTTTGCCTTATTTGATGTGTTCTTTCCATTCTCCTTCATGGAATTGTGGTAATTTTGATCCTTCTTTAGATTATCTTTTAGTAAATTGTGTAGGGTTGGCTTTGTCATCATGAAATTATTTAGTTGTTCTTTGTCATGGAAGCATTTCACTTGTCCATTGAATTTGAAAGAGTTTTGCAGGGTATATCAATTTGGGTTTGAATTTGTTTTCTTGTAACACTTGTAGTACTTTGCTCCATGCTCTTTTTGACTTGATGGTTTGTGAAGAGAAATCTTTCATTATTCTGATGGGTTTTCCTTTAAATATGATCTGTTTCTTTTCTCTAATGGCTTTTAGTATACTGTTCTTGTGCTGGATTTCTAGGCTCTTGATTACTGTATGTCTGGGTGTGGTTTTAATTAGGTTGATGTTATTTGGAGTTCTATATGCTTTGGTTACTGAATGTCAAATTGTTTCCCCAAATTTGGGAGGTTTTCTGATTTTATTTCTGCCCATATTCTTTTTATATCATTTGCACTTATTCTTTCTCATTGATGCCTATTAGTCTTATGTTGTTCGTCTTTGCGTTGTCTTGCACATGTTGAATCATTTTTTCCTGCATCCTAGTTGTTTGTAAGTGTTCTTTTCATACCCTTTCGCTAGCTTCAGTGTTGTCTCTAAGGTCTGAAGATCTATTTTCACTTTCATTGAAAAGGTTTCGTCATCTTGTGATTGAGGTTTTAATTTCCCATATAGGACTGTGAATCTGCTTCATATATTCTATTATTTTCTCCTATTGCTCATTCAAGGATTCCATCATTTTTTCTATTCTCCTTTATTTTTGTCAGTGTCTTCTTTAGAAGCACTTAGTACTTCTTTTACTATAGTTATCATTTCCTTTTGTACTTTAGAAATTATTTCGGATCTGATTTTTTCTATTCCTTTCTTCTATTCCTTGTTTGTTTACTTTGGACGCTATTATTTCAGAGATTTCAGGTGTGTGATTTCCAATTTCTTCTATGCTAATGTCTCTGCATTTGTTATAGGTGGGCTCAGGGGCTGAGAGAGCATTTTGTTCCTTCTCTTTGTCATTTCGTATAGCTCTGCCTTCTGACCTTTGGTAGAGTTTTTACCTTAGCACCAGATCTGGATCTACAAAGTTCAAACTGTTCCAGGTGGCTGTGGTTTGGCTCTGGCTGCTGAGCTCCACTTCTTCCTACTGCTGCTCTTGGGGGTCAACCTGCTGTGCCACTGTGGCAAGATGGTTTGCTCCTGGATCAATTGGGTGGGTCTTATCTCTAGCCACTCTGCAGGGAGTTCTGTGGCAGTTTGTCACACTGGGCCTGCGTGATGGAGAAGTTCTACTCACATGCCTGGACTGGTTGCTGAGTTGAATGAGTTTCTGTCGGGACCCTGGCAGTCCCACTCACATGCCTGGCCTCCTTTCTGGGTCAAATGAATTTCCAGTGGGCCTAGGGCCTCATTCACAGGCTGGGCCTGCTTGCTGAGTCCAATCCACAGTACAATTCTTTAAGTGTATGATTTCAAACTTGCTATTCAACACCAGAGTAGAACAGCATTATTTCAGGTCTCGTGCTCCAAATTCTTTGAGCTTAGTTCACATTCTTAGAGTGTAGAAGTCAGCAACCTATGAGGTGCCATCTTGGGAGTAGTTAGAAGCAAGGCAATACTAAGACAGGCCTAAAAATACATCTTCTATCAGCTACTGTTCCTCACAATTAACTCTCAGACTTGTGCATTTGGAGGTGGAAGTCTTTCTCTTTCCAATGCCCAAATCCAAGACAGTCTTCAGAAGCCTTTCTCAAAAAGTGTATGCCTCCAAAAGTCGTTCCTGTTTGTAGCTGAAGAACTGGCATGTGATCCTAATCATTGTACTCTCAGCCCCCAACAAGCTAACCTAGGAAAGATCTGTTGTACTTTCCAGACTTCTCTCCAGAGAGGGTTAACCTCACTTTGCCCTCTGTGAAAGCTAGGAAGCAAGAGGGAATTCTGCTTGGAAAACATGCCCCTTAGGACTAAATCCATGGACAGAAGTGAAGGAAGTTAGGAATCAAAACTCACTGATCTCAGTGAAAGATTTTACATGATTTTCATCTAGGATATGTAGTTTATTTCACATTATGTTCTTACCATAGGGTACAAATGTAGTGTTGACATAAATGATTTTAGCACTGGCCTTCTAGGAATAATCTATATACGCAGACTTTTAAGACAGCTGCTCTATATTTTAAACTATGAGGGGTTGGGGAGATAGCTCTGTAGAATAAGTGCTTGCCTGGCAAGTGCAAGGGCTTGAGTTCAATCCCTAGTTCCACTAAACAAACAAACAAGCAAACAAACTATGAGGGAAAATATATTCTTATTATTACTTATATCTAAGTGTGCAGTCAAAACCTTATGCAGTCATAGGTGGGGCTTTTTCACCAACGATTAAATGTATAGTATGTGATTGACTAATGATGTAGTGTTAGCATTAAGGGTTCTAGGAGTAATGATGGCTGATTACTAAATGAGTCCACTGATTGGTTTGGCACCACCCTCGTCGTGGTAACTTTGGTACAATATAAGGGACAGAAGGAGGACTGTCTCTTCTCTTTCTTCCTTCTGCCCACTATGAACTGTTCCTCCTTGCAATGCTACCCTGCCAATTATGGACTGAGACCTCTACAGCTATGAACTAAATCATTATTTTCCCTTTTAACCTTGGGTTAAAGTATTTTGTCTTAGAGAGGCAAGAGAGATATAACTAAAGACACCTATCCTGGACTCCCTGGCACCTCAAAGACCTGCAAAGAACAGGATCTAGTTCTAGCAGATAAGTTTCCTTGTGTATCCCGTGGTCCTATTCAGTGCATGTCCCCAATCCCTGAGAACACTTAGAATAGCCACCATACACCTCACAGTGTATTATCCACACCATCCATGTGCCATCACCCACACAATGTGATCCCATCTCTTGGTGATGTCTGCATCTATCTGCCTGAGATGTTTTGGATATCTTGGTTTGTGGAAAGTTGGTAGGAACACAGAGAGGTGGGGGGAAGGCTTAGAACAGAAGACTGACATCAGATCCAATGGTAGGCTTCCATCTATGCTCTCTCTCAGCCTTTGTCGTGGGCAAGTGTCTACATTTTAATCCTGAAATCTGTGCATGATAAAAGAACTGTGCACATTTCCTTGAGTCTAAGGACCTTGACAAGGAGAAATTGTCTTACAATATTTAGGTAAGATGACTGAAATCACATGAGTTCCTTAAAAATGAAAGAAGTGGTGAAAGTGGATCAAAGAGATGAAAAGTATGAGGTCCTGGCTAGCCTTTCCCGGCTTTAACGTGGTATAAGAGGCTGTCAGTCAAGGAATGCAGGCAGGAGACAGAAGCTGGGACAGCCTTCTATCTATAGCCAGCCAGAAGTTAGGATCACAGTCCTACAACTGACAAGACTTGAATTCTTCTAACAACACTGAAAAAAAATTTATTTGTTTACAGGTTTCACTATGCAGATGAGACTTGTAGGGATCCTCTTATCTCAGCCTCTCCAGTGTTGGGATTATAGGCATGCTCCACCACGCCTGGTTTTGGGGCTGGCCTGGTGCTCTCAGTGTTCCAGAGCCAGCATGGCATGTGGTAACAGATATTAAAACCTGGTCATTGTGCTTGCTAGGTAGATGCTTAGACCTTCGAGCTATCTCCACAGCTTCTTCTAACAACTTGGATGGGCAAAAATGAATTGTGTCCTAGAGAGACATAGTATGGGAATATTTTTAAATGATTAACTTAAATGTAAGATAGTGAGCTTATGCTGGCTTTAGTCTCTAAGTTTGTTTGCGGAACTGACAGGAAGTGAGTGCAGCCCCTGAGCTGCCTGTCCTTTCTGATGATCACTGCCACTTAGCTCTCCTTAGTTATTCTCTGGGCTGCGAGCATCATTTAGGATTCAATATAATAGTGGCATCTTCTAATGCACAGTTAAAGTATTCCAGATGTTATATATAAGTATGTTACCTGCTATTATTTTTACTTTTCACAACATTTGATGTGGGTACTTTCTTTTACCCAATTTTCAGACACTTAAATTTAGCCTTACAAAGGTTGATAACTTAGTCTTGCACTGTAGTTGAAGAAGTAATATGACCTAGACATAAGCTGGGAATATTTTAACCCTGAGATTCAAGTAAAATTGGTGGAAACTGAGAGGTCCCCAACCTGTGATAATCCACAGTGCCCATCCCAGCAATTGTAATTGTGTTATGTGTTGCCTTTACTCTCTCTGTCTCTGTCTCTGTCTCTGTCTCTCTCTCACTCTCTCTCTCTCTCAGAATAGATTTATTGGGGAAAGAAAGCTCCTGTCTGAGAGAGGAACAGGAGTGGGGCCTGAGAAGGTTGTCCTCTTACGTCCTTTTGATAGACAATGTAACACAGCAGATCATGAGAACAACTAGATAACTACTTCCTCTCAAGACTTGAGCTCAGGGCCTAAAGCAACTTTCACTTCAACTGATGCTGCACACACATTTGTTAAACAGACACTCATTAGCATGCAAGGCCAACAGAGCTCACAAACTTATGAATTAGAAAATTGTGATATTTTGCCTTTTGAGGTGCTTCAGTCATACCCTGTGCAAAGGCTCACCAAAGAAGACACAGCAAGTCCAGAGGGAAGATACTGTCACATTTTGAGGGAGTACAGACAACCACACATTTATCTAAACTAAGGTTACAGATGTTGTAAAGGTTAATTTGAAATGTCAGATTGTCTAACCTATAGAGTGTCCAGATATTTGGTCATACCTCAGTACTGTGAGACCATTTGGATGAGATTAGCACTTCATTTGGTGGACCAGTGAGCTGGCTGCCTTGTCCAATGTGGATGGGTCTCAGGCAGTGACTGGGAGGCCTGACTATAACAAAGTGTTAATCCTCCCTCAAGTCATGGAAAATTTTTTCTACCTACAGGTGCTTGACCTGAGACATTGGCTTTTTCCTGTCTTTTCATTGAAGCTAAAATATTCCATCTTTCAATAGACTTTGGACTTGAACTATACCACTGGCTCTCTTGGGTCTTTAGTTCGATGGTCATATCACATGTCTTAGGGCTTGTTCACTTCTATAATACACAATCCAATTCTTTATAAGAATATGTATATAAATATTTCTTATATATCAGACTGTGATTAATAAACTACTGTCCCTAAGGGTTTAGGCTATAATCTCACTGGAATTTTATATTTTTTTTTTAAAGCAACAACGGACTGCAGAGTTGGTGTCTTAAAAACAAGAATAATTTATTTTGCCATAGTTCGTGAGAGTAGAAGTCTGAAATCCAGATGTCATCAGGGCCATGTCCCCTGATGGGATCTAACTTTGCTAGGCTTGTTGCTACACAACTTTAATCTCTTCTTCCACTTGTTGTGGGCCTTTTTTCTGAGTTGTCTCTCACTTCATTTCTTTAAATGACCCTCATTCACTTTTTGCCTCAACTATTATGTTTATTCTAAATAAGAACCAAATATGGTATGGGGTGGAGGTAGGATTTCATGATATCATTTGGGGAAATCCATAACATTTATTTACATAATTTTTCAACCAATTCACATGTATCAAAGATACTGTTATTTCACCAGTAAAACACTCTAAATAATTCATCCTGTGAATAAAGTCATTTATTTCAACAAAGAAAATCTATTTTGATGTAGTAATTGTCAGGGTCATGCCAAAAAAGTTTTGAATATTTGGGAAAACCCAAAAAGCTGTAGCTACCAGCTAGCTGACTGCACCTGCATCATGAAGAACATGATTGGGTCAAGAGTTCACCTCCAGAATTGAAGCTAAAAATAAGCACTGTGTACACACTAGGACACAGTCTATGCTGAATTCCTTTGAAGTAAATCATAGAGATTATAACAGATCTCTTTTGTCCTGTGGTGATGCACAGCAGATATTTTTTCCATCACGAAATTCACACACAAAGTGTTTCTTACATTTGACCAACTTTGAGGCTGCTTTCTCCCCGCCCCCATTCTTTTTATCAGGAAAGACTTTCTTTTCCTTTTTCCCTGCTGTGTGTGTGTGTGTGTGTGTGTGTGTGTGTGTGTGTGTGTGTGTTTCAGCCCACCCTGGGGGACTGGGGATTGAACTGCGGCCCATGGGTTTGCCTAAGCTTGCCTAAGCAGGTGTTTTAGACCACTGAGCTACCTTGCCGGCCCTCTCTACTGTGTTTCAAGCACAGTCTTCGGGGCTCACATGTACTCCCCAGCACTTTGCAAAGTATGTCCCTTCCAAACAAATTCATCACTCCTCCTAGGAACCTTATGACTCTATGTGGTGCTCCTCTCCACATAGACATTTTAGGTCTGGTCTTTCTGGGTTTAGACCCCAAACTTTTAGTCATGACATCATCCCAGATTATCTGTAGGAGACTACCTAACACCAAGTACAGTGTGACTGTAACACAAGTACAGGGCAGCATGGAACTGTTGCTAAGATGAGGGACATTTAGTTAAAACTTGATCAACAACTAGAGAAGTTAGAGAGGAGATGAAATGCAGTATACTAATTTTAGAAAAGTTCTTGCATTTTACCTAAATGAGTAGAAAAAGAAATATGTATATAGTATTTGAAATAACACTAGAATACTTGTAAGCATAAGATTAATTAGTTTAATTTAAAGAAAGTCTAAGCTGGGCGTGGTGGCTCACGCCTGTAATCCCAGCACTCGGGAGGCTGAGGCAGAAGGATCGGTGTGAGTTCGAGACCAGCCTGGGCTACAAAAGTGAGCTCAAGGCCAGCCTGAACTGCATAGCGAGACCCTGTCTCAAAAAGACAAAAAAAAAAAAAAAAAAAAAAAGAAAGTCTAAGTTCTCTTTCTCTTTCTCTCTCTCTCCCATCTCTCTGTCTCTCTGTCTCTCTTTCTCTGTCTCCCTCTCTCCCTGGTATTAGGTATTGAGTCCATAGCTTATGCACCAAGTTGCAATTCCATCTGTTTTTTATTTTGAGAAAAGATCTTGCTAGATCATACATAGTAATAAGTAGAGGACAATATATTTTCACCATCCTTTTTGATACGTTCAAGTCTTGAACTCAAACTTTATGAAAAGCTAAAATATTGAATATTTTAAAATTTTCTCCCACTATGCTTTTGTTTCTTATGAATACAGAGTGGGTTCAGAACATGACTTGAACACAAGTCTCTAAATGATAGCCTAAAAGGAGATTGTTTAAGTTAATAAGCCTTTCTGGTGATACTTCAGTGTGAACTATCTAAACTAGTGACAGACTCTTAAACATCAGTTGCAGACAGAATAAATTGGATAATGTTTTTCCAATGTTGACAACAGTAATGCCTTTATAAGCTAGTTTTCTATCGCCTAAATTATTCCCAGCTCCCAGCTCCCTAGTTCTTATTAGATTCTAGGGTAGCTTGCTTGTACCTCTGGTAAGACCCACTATGCTATTGGAGCAGAAATATCTGGGTACCTTTCAAACATCCAATTTTAGTCAGTCCACCAGTCAAAAATCTTATCAATTTTGCTAGAACCTTAAGAATTGAGAATATCTCCCGTATATCTTCTGGCTATAAAAAATTTACAGTTGTAGGAAAAAACTGGATAATCCATCTTTGCCACTCAGCGGATCTTGTGATTGACATCATAAGGAAGTGTCTCTGCAGCCTCCAAAGTGTGTGACTTGGGCCACGGAGGGTAAGGAAGCTAACCCTGAGGGAAGTGGACCAGCTCAGGCCTCTGTAGGTCCAGTGACTCATGACCCTTCACCCCAGCAGCTGCCGCCCCTCAACCCAGCAGTTGCCAGTGAGTTAGCTTGCCACTTCACTCACTGTTTTATAATGAAGTGAGAAACCTGTACATTTTGTGGGAAATGACTTACTTTTCTTTTTTCTTTTTTTTTGTCTTTTTGAGACAGGGTCTCGCTGTACAGTTCAGGCTGGCCTTGAGCTCAGTTTTGTAGCCCAGGCTGGTCTTGAACTCTCACCAATCCTCCTGCCTCAGCCTCCCAAGTGCTGGGATTACAGGCGTGTGCCACCACACCTGGATCAGTTTTTTTTTTATTTTTTTATTTTTTTTATTTTTGAGGCAGGGTCTCGCTATGCAGTTGAGGCTGGCCTTGAGCTCACTTTTGTAGCCCAGGCTGG
>PVJA010049619.1:0-13671 GCA_004027025.1 Myocastor coypus
AAAAAAAAAAAAAAAAAAAAAAAAAAAAAAAAAAAAAAAAAAAAAAAAAAAAAAACTTTCAATCTCCTTCATGCAAAATTTGGACTAAGTAATTTCTTGTTTTACTCAAATCAGTAGTATAACAAATTGTTTTCATATCAACTAGAATAAAAATGACTTTTTAAAGAGCTATAATGTTTGTAGCCTGATGCTGAAAGCTAGTTTGAGAGTTTCTTTCCAAATCCCATGTTATTAAAACAAAAAACAACCTCTAGATCTCATATTTGGGGATATAACTCAGTGGCGCAGCACCCATCTGGCAAGCACTACGTCCTGAGTTTGATTCCCAGTACCTCTCTCAGAGCCAGGCATAGTAACACAAGTATGTTACCCCAGCACTTGGAAGTAGGTACAGGAAGATTGCTGTGAGTTCAAGACCTGCCTGAGATACAAAGTGAGTTCAAGGCCATCCTGAACTATATAATGAAACCCTGTCTCTAAAAGCTTTTTCCTCTAGCCCCCCGCCAAAAAACAAAAAGAAAAACAAACAACAATAAAAACCTCATACTGTTTTGGTTGCTTATAAGCCAGCCATTCACAAGCAATTCACATCTCTTAATCTGTTTTTGAATCTTCAGAGTATCTTAATCGTTTTAAAATTTGTAAATACTTCTCAAAGCCGGGCGTGGTGGCGCATGCCTGTAATCTCAGCACTCAGGAGGCTGAGGCAGGAGGATCGATGTGAGTTCGAGACCAGCCTGGGCTACAAAAGTGAGCTCAAGGCCAGCCTGAACTGCATAGCGAGACCCTGTCTAAAAAGACAAATAAATAAATAAATAAACAAATAAACAAATAAATAAATAAAATAAAATTTGTAAATATTTCTTTCATGTTCTATAGCTCCCCCCCCCCCTTCGTTTTAAGACAGGATCTGGTTTGTGTAGTGCAGGCTAGACTTGAAATGCTATGTGGTCCATGATGACCTTGAGCTCACAATGATCTTCCTGCCTCAGCCTCCCAAGTGCTGGGATTACAGGTGTGCCACTACACCTGCTATATTGTGATTCTTTCTAAGAGGTTATCTGAAATTAGGGTTATGAGCCTGGATGTAGCTCAAGCATGTTTGCCTAGCATGTACAAGGTGCTGGGTTCAATTCCCAGTGATACAGTAGGGTAGGGGAGGATCATTTCTCCTGGATCAATGCCAGCATATGCTGTTATAGACATGTTTCTCCTAGTTAACTCTTACTCCTTCCTTAGGTCTTAACCTATCTTATCTAAAGGTAGCTTTTCTTTGGTTTCTCTTTCTGTTCCACCCGTATCTGCACAAATCTTACTAGGGTTCTCTGTTACTTTTTTTTTTTTTTTTTATAGCATCTTATAGTTTACTTTCATAGCATTTATTATTTGAATTACATAGCTATTTGTCTATTCGGTGTCTGCTGAGTATAGGGATTTATTATGGTCACTTGCTGTATTCCTGGTACCTAACATGCATGCATACATTTATTCAGTTTCCTTCAAAGGAAAGGAAGTTAGAGTGGAACATGCTAGCATTTTCTGGTGATCATCATACTACAAAGAGTTTAGGTCCATTAGAATTCTGCATGATTTTTGAATAGGATAATCCTTTATTGTTGCAATTGACAAAAAAGTGCTCTTAGCCCTCTTTTTATGGATGTCTTAGTTGTATTCCTTCTCATATTGTTGATGAATTATTCACTAAATACTTCTGAATTGGTGCTCAAAAGTCATACACTTTCTTTGTGTGTTTGTGTGTGTCTTACTTTTCTTGTTGCTGAGATAAGGTACCTGATACCCACATGTTTAAGGAGGAAAATTTATTTCAACTCAGAGTTTGTAGATGTTTTTTAATCTATAGTCAGCTGGTTCCCAGGCGTAGTGTCACGGCAGAGAGGCATTGTAGAGGAAAAACAGTCCATGGCTTAGAAGGCAGGAAGGCAGGAAGGGAGCAAGCAGCAAAGCAGCAGCAGCAAGCCTCCCTTTCCCTTCAATGCCATCCAGTCTACATGTTTTATGGATGGCGTCACCCACACCCAAAGTGGGACTTCCCATTATGGAACCTGGAACTATGATAGACCAATTAGGGGGCCAGTCTGTTTTCACTCACCCTTAATGCCAACGTCACACACCGTGATCCAGCCAGCTCAGAAAACACCCATTTATAAGTGCATAAATCTTAGGAGAAGACATCTAGACACAAACTATAACGTGGTTGAACCTAGGGCCTTTGCAGTGAGCTAAAAACAATGCTTTTATTTTGTTACAGTCTCACTAAACTGCTAAGATTGGGACTTGCCATTCTTTTGACTTTTCTTCACAGAGTGCCAAAATTACAAGCAGACTCATTTGATAAAAGTAATGTTTTATGATTTAAAGCATTTTGGGGGAAACAGTTTTAAATTTGTAAGTTTAAAAATAACAAGAACAGGATGAAGCCTTTTGCTGGAATTGTTTGAGAATAACTTATTGGTATGGTATTCCCATTGATGGTGGATAGTTTTTTTTTTTTTTTTTTTTTTTTTAAGAGACAAGAACAGTTTTGCATTATAATACAATGAAGTCAGATAAATTGATATATACTGTTACCATGTAATTCTCAGATTCCATTCAGTTTTGCCAGTTCTAATTCCTTTATGGAAAAATGATCCAGTTCAGAAGTGTTTAAATAGCATGTGTCCTTAGTTCCCTCAGTTTGAATGTTTATTGACTCCTTAGTCATATATTAAATGTGACTTTTGAAGATAATATATAATTTTTATTTTTTATTTTATTTAAAAACCTGTCATTTATTAAAACTTCTGTTTATATTCTAAATCTTTTTCTCTAAGGGTTTTTAAAGCTTTGGAGCATGAGAATCTTTAAAGCTTAGAGGAAACCTGTAAAGAGCTTGCTATGTACATCAAAGCAAAATGTCTGTAAAAATATTTTGTAAGAGACCAAAAGAAATGTACTGTCACAGGAGTTTTTCCCCTAACTTATATCAGGAATAATTTATTTTGGTATAATTGGTCATTAATATAGTTTCCAATTCAAAATGTCCTCAGTTTCTTAATTGTAAGTGGTACTTACACTTCTAAGTATACTTAATTATGGCAGAACTTATTTCTAAAATAACCTTTGTGGTTAAAAATTGTATAGCGTTTCATCTTTTAGCCCAGAAATAACTCATATGAGGTGGTGAGAATCACTGTTCTAAGCCTATATTTAGAATGTTTCCCTGTTCAGCGTTTTTCTTTCTTTCTTTCTTTCTTTCTTTCTTTCTTTCTTTCTTTCTTTCTTTCTTTCTTTCTTTCTTTCTTTCTATCTATCTATCAGCTACTTGCAGTTTTATTTGCCATTGCATAATTCAGTCTTCTCATAATTCTGCTCTGCCCCATGTCACTTGCTGTAAAAATGATTTTTGTTTTATTTTGCTTTGTTTGAGACGAGTTTTGTAGTTTAAGCTGGCCTTGAACTCATGGTACTCTTTCTGTTTCACCCTCCAAGTTCTGGAATTACAGGTGTGCACCACTATTTCTGGCCTATGGTGTATAAATTGCAAATTATAAAACTTTTATTTTTTATGAAGCTTTTATTGAGTAAATTCACTTATCTCTAGGAATTCTTTTTATCTTATCTTTTTTTTTTTTTGGTCTCTTTGAGGCAGGGTTTCACTGCAGTTCAGACTGGCCTTAAGTTCATTGTGTTGCCCAGCCTATTATAGCCGTGTGCCACCACGTCTGGCTATTTTATTTTATCTTGATACTATATTAGTGTACTACTCATCGCTATATAGATATATCTTTTGTGTTCTCTTCAACATATTTTTTGAAGATTTTTCTCCTAAGCACATACTATATTACAAATGTAGTATAAATATTAATAGGTGGTACTTATTTACATATAATGTAATTTTGACATTTGAATTAAATCAACTGCTATTATTTGGTGTTTGCTACTTAGGTTAGCTATTGTTTCTTTACTAGCTTCTTTTCAAGCAACACTGCTTCACAACGTTGTTATGTGTGTACATACATATAGGGATATGTGTATATGTATGCTGATTATTACTTATGATGAATTATCTGTATGAACTATTTATTTATTCATTTATTTTGTGGAACGAGGGATTATACTATATCTCCCCAGGCCCTGAATGTATTTTTAGTGTTGTCTCTGAGCTCATTTTATGATCTTGTCTGTGAGCCCTCTGTGCAGCCTGTGTGATGTACTGTAGAGCTTCTTACTCAGAACAGTAACATGAAAGTGTGTCTCCCTGCTCTGCCAAGTGCTCTAAAGATAGCATCGGTCTAGTATTTGCAGCTTTGAAATTGAAAACTTTATGGAAAGATGTTTTATTTCCTAGGATAATTGCTCCCACTTTTCCATGTATATGCGTTAGTTTTCAATTGCTGTTGTAATAAATCCATTAATTCAATTTTTTTTTTTTTTTTTTTTTGTCTTTTTGAGACAGGGTCTCGTTTTGCAGCTCAGGCTGGCCTTGAGCTCACTTTGGTAGCCCAGGCTGGTCTCGAACTCGCACCAATCCTCCTGCCTCAGCCTCCCAAGTGCTGGGATTACAGGCATGTGCCAACACACCAAGCTCATGTCTCTCCTTATATTGTTACATCAGGCTCTCTGCCTCAGCCCATCCACCTCAGGCCACACCTGTAATTCTTAGCAGTACTCAGACCCATAATCTCATCAGTACTAAAACACACAATCCCAGTGGATCATAAGTCAAGTCTCAAACTGTAGAAGTCCCCACCCCATGATTGCATGAGGCTTTGCGGGGACAACTAGACATAAACCATAACAAGTAGTTACTCAGAGTACAAGATATGGGCATAAAAAAGGTATTATCACATAGCTTTCTTTTCAAAGAAAGTTTTCCTGAGATATAATTAGCATATCAAGGAGTTGCTCCACTTAGAATATATAGTTTTTTGGTTTTTCAGTATATGCAGTTAAATGTCTGCCATTAAAATCAATGTTAGAACATTCTCCCAAAAGAAATCCTTAGCTGAGCTTAGGGAAGCTATATTCCTTCTATGCAGCCCTAAGCAACAACCCAGTTTTTGCCTTTATAAATTTGTCTGTCCTGGATGTTTTGTATAAATGAACTGATACAATTTATGTTCCTTTGTGATGGCTTCTTGTGGTTTATTTAGCCTGCTTTTTTTTCTTTTTTTTTTAATTTTTATTTATTTATTTATTTATTTATTTATTTATTGTTTCAGAACCTTTGTTTGTTTATTCACTCATTTTTATGGCTGGCTCAGCCCGCCCCGAGGGTAGGGCTGGCGCAGCATGTGGTGCCCGGGGATCGAACCGCGGTCCCTGAAGCCACCCAAGCCTTCCCATGCATAGCCTGCTTTTTTTAAAGGTTCATTTATGTTATATTTATTACTGCTTCGTTTCTTTTTATGGCAAATATTCTGTTACACAGATAGACCATTTTTAAAAAATCTGTTCATCAAGTGATGGACATTTGGATTGTTTCTACTTTTTGTCTGTTTTGAATGCTGCTATTCACATTCTGTGTTTATATAATTTGCTGGATCTTATGGTAACTTTACATTTAATCACTTGGTAAACTGCCAGCTATTTTCCCAAGTGGCTATCCAATTTCTTGTTCCTACTAGTTGTGAGTTAAGGTTGCAGTTTTTCTGCATCTGTTCACACAATGTTATATTTTATTTATTTATTTTACTTTAAAAAATATTTAGCACAGGGTCTACAGGGTCTCACTACACAAATTGGACTCATAATGATCCTCCTGTTTTCAGCCTCCGAAGTACTGGGATTATAGATGTCTTTCTATACGCCAGACACTGTTGAAAATCCCATACATATATATTAACACATTTAATCAATAACTGTATGAGATCAATATATGTTTTTGTTTCTGAATCTCATCTATGTGGTAAGAAAACTGAAGGCAAGAGATGATGAAGTAATCTGTTGAAGTTCACACAGTTGATCTGTGTTAAGAGTCAGCTTTTACATCTGTACAGTGTGGTTCCTGAGCCTGCACTTCTAGTTGCTAGACTATAATGGCCTGACATTGTAGAAATTTTAGATTTTTTTTAAAAGAGATTCATGAGGCATTGGAACATGTTAATTCTTAGGGAAGGAATAGTAGGAAGAAGTACAGATTCTTGATTGTTCAGCAGATAAACCATGTTTTAGTATTCTCCTGAAAGTTTGTATTGAGCTTTAGTTTGAATCTGGGCTCGGCTTTACATGTTTATAATCCCAGCAATTGAAAAGCTGAGGCAGGAGGATGTTTAAGTTTATGGTCAGCCTGCACTTGGTACTGAGCATGTCTCAAAAAATAAAACAAAATTCTAGCTTGAATCAGAGACAGTTATGACTCAGTTAAACATAAACATTTTTAAGTATGATCTGGAGGTATAGCTCAGTTGTGTAGTGCTTGCCTAGCATGCAGAGATGGGTTTAATCCCTGGTACTGCAAAAACCAAACAAACAGAAATATTTGCATGAATGTCTAACTACTATGGAAGTATTCTGTACTTTTTCTTATATTCTTAAGTAGGGAGGAGACAAAGAAAATGTTACTGGTTATTACTGAAAAATTATGCATTGGCCAAGTCGTTAGTGATAGATACAGTTTTCCACAGGATGAAGTACTTCAGAATAATTCTGATTTGAGTGTTTTATATTTTCTCACTATAGCCTCACTATCCAGCTCATATTTTCTAAAGAAATCTAGTTTGTAGTGTGTGTATATAGGTCATTCTGAGCCAACTTAACTTCAGAGTTGATTAGGACCTTTTTTTCAGGCTTATTAAACAAAGCCCTGTAACACAGAATTTTGGGCGTAGGGCCATTTCCAGAGTCTGGTCCAAATAAGCAGTAACAGACAAAGATTGTCTCTTAGCTGAAGGGTTTCTTTGTGTAGCTTGTTTCAGGACTCTTATATGCTTTTTCTATCCCCTCCCTCCCTTCTTTTTTCTATTCAAGGCAAACCTGTTTTGATTTTCATGCTGTGGTCCCCCCCCCAAACATTTATTGTATTTTTACATAAGTACAAGATTCTTTACTTGAAAACAGTAACGCTGTCTCTAGTGTCAGTGGTGGATTGTGAAGATAGTGTCTTTGTATGATAATGAAGAAAATACTTCAAACATTAAATACTGTTGCTGTGTCATACTGCTTGCATGCCTGCTCATCTTTTGATAATTAGGAAGGATTTTTTCCTGGAAGATATTTAAAGGTAAAATGTGCTACCCCCTCCACAAGTAACAAGGAGGGAAAACATAATGAAAACATATTTCTGTACAGTTCAAAATAGTATCTTAAAAGGTTTAGAAATTTTCTCTATGAAATACATCATTTTATATTTAAAGAGAGTTTTCCTCACTAGGTAAGATGGAATATTTCAATCCTTTTATTAGAACTTCTGCTGACTATACAGCGTGTTAAGAATAGAGTTCAATGTATTGCTAATATTGAAGATTGAACCTAGGTTCTTCTTTTTTAAAATTTTTATTTTATTTATTTATTTCTTGTTTCCGAACCTTTGTTTATTCACTCATTTTTATGGCTGGCTCAGCCTGCCCCGATGGCAGGGCTGGCGCAGCATGTGGTGCCGGGGATCGAACCATGGTACCTGAAGCCACCCAAGCTTTCCCAAGCAGGCGCCCTAGACCACTGAGCCATCCCGCCGGGCCCCGAACCTAGGTTCTTCTTAATGAGCTATATCTCCAGCCATTTTTAAACTATTCATTTTATATTTGAAAACATTTAATTTAGTTTTATTTTATTTATTTGAGGTAATGGGAATTGTTTTCATCCCCAATCTCCTCCTCCACCTTTAAAATTTTTCTTATTTTAAGAAAATAAGATCTGGATAAGTTGTCTAGGGCTTAAACTTGGGATCTTCCAGCCTCTACCCCTCCAGAACACTGGAATTACAGACATGCACAAATTTTTATCTATGTATCAGTCAGTCAGTAAATCATAACTAGAGAATCCAGAGCCTTCATACTAAGCCGTATCCCCAGCCCCCTTTTTATTTTGAGACAGATTTCCCTAAACTGCTGAGATGGTACTTGAACTTGCCATCCTTTTGCCTAGCTTTCCAAAGGGTTGGGATTATAGTTGTGTGTAGTTGCACCTCTCTTTATTTTTATTTATGCTTTTTAAGCTTTTCTCTCCTAACCTCTGAGGGTATATAATTTCATACCTGTTTGTCTTTATTTATGTTCTTGTCTGTTTGAATTTTCCTTTTCCCTTTATTTGCTTGATCTGTCTATCTGTCTATCTATCTATCTATCTATCTATCTATCTATCTATTTTTTCTGTGCTGAGGATCAAATGCAAAGCCTTAAACATACTAGGAAAATACTCTTCTACTACATGCTACACCTCTCTATCCTGCTCCAAGAATATTAATCATTCTTTTCTCTGTGCTCTGTATTTTACGTGTAATGAAACCTTTTTTTGGTGATACCAGGGATCAAACTTAGGACCTTGTGCTTGGCCAGCAAGCACTTACTCCACTGAGCTATTTCCCCAGCCCTAAACCATTTTTAAACAGTGCAGCTTGGATTGGTAATGATCCTCCTGTTTTCAGCTTCCCCAGTGCTGGAATTATAGGCATAAACCTGAGCCACCTCGCCGGAGTTGGTGGCTGGCGCAGCACGCCTGTGGTGGGGCTGGCACAGCATATGTTGCCGGGGAATGAACCCTGGTTTCCGAACTTGCCTAAGGAGGTGCTTAGTCACTGAGCTATCTGTGAGGCCCCAATTAAAACTTTTAAAATATAGGGGCCCAACAGGATGGCTCAGTAGTCTAAATTGCCTGCTTAGGAAAGCTTAGGTGGCTGCAGGGACCGCAGTTCAATCCCCGGCACCACATGCTGTGCCAGCCCTGCCCTCAAGGCAGGCTGAGCTGGCCATAAAAATAAATAAGTAAACAAGCAAAAGTTCTGAAACAAGAAAAATAAATAAATCTTTAAAAAACCTTTTAAAATAACTTTCACTAATGTCTTCAAAAGAATAGATGTTATAACATGTGACACTAAAGTAAACATCTGTGAATTTACCACTAAAACTAAGGACTAGAAAATATCCAGTTCTATCTTTCCATTAACTTTAAATTTTTTTCCCCATATATGTGTATTCCTGAACAAGTGCTATTTAATTTTTCTCAAGCTTGGAATTTTTGAAGATGGATTTATAGTAGTAATTCTTACGTGACTTTGTTTTTAAAAATTCAGCTTTATAATATCTAAGAGTTCTCAATATTACCTATAGATATTTTGGGAAGGATTTATTTATTTATTTATTTATTTATTTATTTTTGACAGAACCAGGAATTGAACTCAGGCCCTTGTGGTTTCCAGGGAAGCACTTATTCTACTGAGCTATCTCCCCAGCCCCACCTATAGATATTTTGTAATAATTTATTCTTATTGATATATATTATTTCAAGTATAAATGTCATTTACATTTAATGGATCTAGAATAGTCTTTTTTCTATGGTGTGAGGTAAGGATCTGTTTCTAGGTTTTTTTTCCTGTATGATAAATTAATTGCTGTATTTAATACATTGTTTTACCCATTGTGCCATATCTGTAAGATACCAAGTTTGCTTATAGGCATGAATCTGTTCTGAGTTCATTCTTTGTAGTGGTTCACTTATTTAACTTAATAAGAGTATTTTTGTCTTGCTTATGAATGACACTCAATAGGGAAATTACTCCCCTCCCTTCTAATTTTTTAAAAACCATGTTTCTTTCTCTATTTCCCTTCTGAATCCACTTTAAAGTCATTCAACAACAACAACAACAAATTGCTGGGATTATTATTGGGATGCTGTAGTTGTTGAAGCTGTAGTTTAGTTTGTGCTTGCTTGGCATCAGTATTGTGTTGCTAAAAGTGGGCAATGAGGGATATGTTTGTATGCAGATTGCCAGTGTGTTGTACCTGGCTGTCAACCGTATATGATTTTATGTTTTCTCAGATTTCTCCTTTGAACCTAGCCTTGCCTTGCCTTGCCCTTGCCCTTGCCCTTGCCCTTGCCCTTGCCCTTGCCCTTGCTCGCTCTTTCTTTCTTTCTTTCTTTCTTTCTTTCTTTCTTTCTTTCTTTCTTTCTTTCTTTCTTTCTTTCTTTCTTTTCCTTCTTTCTGAGAGGGTCTTGTTATGTAGTGCAGGCTACTTTTGAACTCACAGCAGTCCTCCTGCCTCAGCCTGAGAGTACTGAGATTATAATCCTAACATTTTAAGTATAGAATATTTCTCGATTATTTTGTGGCTTTCATTATTACTATTTTCTTTTTTACAATTTTGTATCATTTCTGTTTGTCATATTGAGTCTGTCAGAAGTTTTCTGTTTGTATTTCATTAGCACTAGTATATGTGGCTTCTATTATCCAAAGGTCTTATTTGCTTTTGTATTAGACGACTGCAACCTGCATCTGTATTACTAGCATTTTAAAGTTAGAAAACATAAAATAGGAAGAAAATTTAGAAAATAATAATTATTATTACTATTACTGTCTTTTTGAGACAGAGTTCAGGCTGGCTTGAGCTCACTGTGTAGCCCAGACTGGTCTTGAACATGCAGCATTCCTTCTGCCTCAACTTCCCAAGTGCTGGGGTTACAGGCATACAAGTCTTTGGGTTTTTATCTTTTTTGCTGCTTGATACATGTGAGAGGTATAGCTATGCATAAGATTGCTGTGAGTTCAAAACCAGCCTGGCCTATATAGTGAGTTCAGTGCCACTGTGAACTACTTAGTAAGACTACATTTTGAGACCCTGTCTCAAAAAACAGAGTGAAATAAGAAGATAAAAGCAAATAAGCCAGTTCAAATACAGAAAAGAATTAGTCCCACTGAAAAAGCTGTCACTTGGTGAACATATGAATGCTGTTGTTATAACAAATGTACCAGACCTATTCTCTTCCTACTCACTTTTTGTACTCATCCTGCCATAAGGACGGTTGTACGTTGTTGGATCCATTATGATTTGAATGGTTTTAATTCACAATTGGAAGAATAGGTTGGGGACAAACCCAAAGGAATGAGTCTGCAGTATCTGAGCAAAGTTGGAAGGTGAAAAAATAGAATTTTTGTCTAGTTGTAGATGCCATGACATTTAAGAAACAAAGTTTGGGCCATTTTGATTTTATTTTTTCCTTAAAGGTCATTATATGGGTGGTTTTATTTTATTTTTTGAGACAGGGTCTTGCTATGCAGTTTAGGCACTTTATAGCTAGTTGGTCTCCGATTCACAATGACCCTCATTCCTCAACCTTGGCAATGCTGGGATTACAAGTGTGCACCACCATGCCCACCTTGTGAAGGTTTTTATAATAGTGTTTAAGCAAATAAGATATATTTTTCTTTTTCTTTCTTGCTGCCTTTTTTTTTTTTTTTTTTTTTTAAAGTGATCACATAGTTATAGAGAAAAGGTTGAAAAAAGTCCAGATCGGATTCAAGTGGACCAGTTAGAAGGCTATTGTAATAGTCCAGGTAAGAGAAAGGATACTGATTTCTGATTGAAATATTGGAAACAACTTCTGCTATTTAAATGCAGATATGACAGGATTTAATGATAATGAATACCTGCTAGATATCTGATGTATATAACAATAGAAAAATGAAGTAGATATGTTGAAACAGTGTTTGTGGAGGCTTGACTTGGAGCACATTCACTTTAAGGTACCATTGCAATAGCCTAGGAACATCTGCGTTCCATACAAATCTGTATCTCAGAGGATGGATCTTGATAGGTGTAGAAAAGTCTCTGTGTATGAATGGTAATTTAAGTTTGAATGTTGAAGAGTTTACCAAAGATGAGCTGAGCGTGGTGGCGCATGCCTGTAATCCCAGCACTTGGGAGGCTGAGGCAGGAGTATCAGTGTGAGTTCGAGACCAGCCTGGGCTACAAAAGTGAGCTCAAGGCCAGCCTGAACTGCACAGCGAGACCCTGTCTCAAAAAGACAAAAAAAAAAAAAAAAAAGAGAGTTTACCAAAGAGAAGTTATAGAGAGGAAAGTGTCTAAACCTATAAGTATTGACATTGCTATGGGAGACAGTGAATGTTCAGGAGAGGTAGAAGCAAAACAAGGTGAAGGTTGGTCCATCTGTTTCCCGTTCTAGGAAGTTACAGATTCACACAAGGTCTTGCTATCTAGTATAGGCTGGCTTTGAACTAGTTTATGTACCCAGACTGGCCTTGAATTCATGAACTCATAGGGATCCTCCTACCTCATTGTCCCCCCATGCCAGGATTACACGTATACATCACTACACCTGATCGACACCCAGCAGTATTTAGGTAAAATTTGTTGTTGTAAATATATTGCTGGCTGTCTTAGAAAAGGAAGAAATTGAAGGTAAGATTATATAACCCAGTGGTGGAGTGCTTGTACACGTATCACAGGCATTCTAAAAAGATGCATAAATAAAAGTAGTTTTTTACATTTTATAGCTATCATGTGTAGATTAGGGAAGCACGACTGTTAAGCAGTAAGCCTATCTTACCTTTTGCTTATCTTTATTGGACTCGACAGTGTCTTAGTTACTCTTCTATTGTTGCTGGGACAAATACTCAACACCCAATATGAGGGAAGGAAAGGTTTATTGAGCTCACAGTTACTGAAGGTTTCAGTCCATATTTGACTGACTACAAGGCAGAGAGCCACATGGCAGAGAACAGCAGTTCATGGTGGCGGAACAGCAACAATAGCACAGAGGCAACAGAACAACTAAGGGAGCAGAGAGGAACAGAGAAAGTCTGTCTCTCTATCTCTCTTTAAATTACGTCAGTCAGGCGTTGTAAGGATCCTCCACACTGATTTCCATAATGGTTGCACCAATCTGCATTCCCACCAGCAGTGGAGAAGGGTTCCTTTTTCCCCACAGCCTCTCCAGCATTTGTTGCTGGTTGATTTCTTTATGATAGCCATCCTTACTGGGGTGAGATGGTATCTAAGTGTTGTTTTGATTTGCATTTGACGAATAGCTAGCGATGGGGAGCATTTCTTCATGTATTTGTAGGCTTGCTGTATTTCTTTCTCTGAGAAGTGAGTGTTCATCTCAGATGCCCATTTCTGGATTGGGTCTTTGATTTTTGGGACCCTAATGGTTTTTAGTTCTTTGTAGATTCTAGATAGAAGACCTTTGTCTGACTACTTGTTAGTTAAAATCTTTTCGAAATTTGTGGGTCGTCTTTTCACTTTGTTAGTGATTTCCTTTGACATGCAGAAACTTCTTAGCCAGAGGAGGTCCCACTTGTTGATGCTTTCAAGTGTTAAACATGCAATTTGATTTCTGTCCATGAACTCTTTGCCTACTCCCATGTCTTCAAGATTTCCTCCCACTTTCTCTTCTAGGAGATTTAATGTTTCACTTTTAATATTTAGATCTTTAATCCATTTCAATCCTTAATTACAGTGCATGAAATGCAGAGCTAGATAGGTGAGATGAGCTTTAGGAGTCTTAGATTCAATAGCCTCCAACATCACAAGCTTCACTGATGGCCCACTGCAATTGCAAAACATTTGACTGTATATATATTTGCTTCTTCTTAGTCCAAAGAGAAGTATATTCTTTTCCCTTTTTTTTTTTTTTTTCTAAGCAACATCCATAGGGAGGTGGGTCATGCCCACACACTGTACTCTGTACAATGATTGTGAGGACAATGTGCAATAT
>PVJA010049620.1:0-13663 GCA_004027025.1 Myocastor coypus
GTAGTAGTAGTAGTAGTAGTAGTAGTAGTAGTAGTAGTATTGACTGAGGATATTCTCCTCTTTTTAAAGTTTTTCCTGCCATTAGCTGGGCATGGTGGTGCACGCCTGTAATCCCAGCACTTGGGAGGCTGAGGCAGGAGGATTGGTGCGAGTTCAAGACCAGCCTGAACTGAACAACAAGACCCTGTCTCAAAAAGACAAAAAAAAAAAAAAAAAGTTTTTCCTGCCCCTAGTTGTTCATTTTTTTATTATGAATAATTGTTGAAGTGGGCCAAAAATTTGTAATCATTAAAATGATCATGTTTTTTGTTTATCTGTCAATGGCAAATTATCTTCATTTCCAATCCTGGGCTAAATCCCATTTTTCATAATATATATATTGCAGGGTCTACAGGGTCTCACTATGTAGATTGGACTTGTAGTGATCCTCCTGTTTTCAGCCTTCCAAGTGCTGGGATTGCTGGTGTATGCCAACATACCTGGTCTCAATCGCTGTCTCAGTGCACCCTAGGGGTGGACTGGCATGGCTTGTGCCAGGGATTGAACCTTGGTCCCTGCACTTTGCCTAAGCAGGCACTTGTATTATATAGATAGATAGATAGATAGATAGATAGATAGATAAATTATTTAACAGCTACTTAATGGTCATTGTGGTCATGGGTACAATTCTGGAATATAGAATATTTTTATCTATTATAAAAATACACATTATATGTATTATATATTTAATATATTATAAAATATTTTATATTTTAAATATAAAATATATCTACATATCTACATTGATTGTTTTCTAAAACACAAAGTGGATTGTATTAGCTCCCACATATGCAAACCCCTCCATGAGTTAACCATAGCTATACAACATGCACATTCTTGTCTACCTTCAGTATACCTTTTTATGTCCTTTTCTTGTGTCTGCATATTTTTTATTTTCTTTTGTGAAATTATTTGTACGTTACTTTTTCAGAGGTGGGAATTTAATTGCATGTTGTGCATGCTGGGCATGCACTCTCCTACTCATTTAACATGGTTTCGTTTTGCTGTCTTTCATGTTAATTTTTAGAAATACTATGCTACTTCTCTCCACAAATCCTTTTAAGCGCCCATAATTATTTTGTTCTAGTCTTTGCTGGTTGTCATTCAGGCCTTTTTTCTTTTTACCCATTGTGTAAGGAGTTAGTGAAAATCTTGTCACGAAAACACACACATACATGCATAGTTTTTCTAAACAGAAATCTTGTTAGCAAGTTTAGTTTGACAGTACAAAATGTAGCTCAGCATCAGCCATAAAGACAGCAAAACCACCATCAAATTACACTTGTGGTTCTGCAGAAGGTGAATTAAGAACAATACCATGTCCCACAATGTATATGTCTTCAATAGAGTATGCTTGGAGATGAAGTTGTCAGAGATAGGTATTGTCCTCATCTTGCTTTCTCATGCACTGGATTTCTGTTTCCCACTGAGAGGTTTAACAGTCTTTGTAGCCATTTTCTTTTTTTTTTTTTCTTTTCTTTTTTTCTTATATGACACAGCAGTTCACTGGAAGCATATAAAGGAGATTTGGAGAAATTTTCTAAATATATTATAATGTCAAGTGAGATCAATCATTTTATTTCATCCTTCCCCATATATGTATCTTTTATCTTATTTTTTTGTCCTATGGCATTATGTAAGACTTTCCTAATGATGTTGAATAGGATGGATAAGAGAAGACATCTGTGCCTTATTCCTGATCTTAACAACAAATAATCGAGTTTCTCACCTCCATGATGTTAATGTGGGCATTTTTGCTAGATTTTTTAATTACAAGGTTACTTTTGTCTTAATGAATTTGGGCTGCTGTTACAAAATACTGTACACTGAGTGACTGAAATAACAGACATTCATTTGTCACAGCTCTAGAAATTGAAAAGTCCAAAGATAAAGGTCCTGACAAATGTCATTTCGTATGAAGTGTTGCTTTATGGTGTGAATATATCTCTCTTCTCACTCAGCCTTTCCTCAGTGTGTGCATGTGAAGAGTGTTAGGAGAGAGACAGATCAATCACTGTGGTATGTGCTTTTATGAGTATACAATAATAATCACACCATAAGTGTTCCATCCTCATAACATCATCTAAACCTAGTTTCTTGTAAAAGATCCCATTTGCAAATACTAACAGATTAGGGCTTAAGATTTTGACATGTGAATTTTTGTGAGCACACGCTTTCAGCCAGTCACACGCTGTTCTTAGTTTCTGAGATGTTTTTAAATGGGTGTTAAGCTTTGTCAAATGTTTTTTCTGCCCTCATTGATTGGAGTATACCTTTTTTCTCTTTTAATCTTTAGAGGTGCTAATTGGTTTAACTGATTTTTGAATGTTCAACGTGTGTACCTATAATCAGTTCTCATATGTTGTAATATATACTTTTATTTTATACTTATTTAATTTGAATAACTAATAATTTATTGATAATTTTTGAAAAGAATAATTATTTTGTTTACTTTTTTACATATTTCTGGTACATAGTGAATATGTTCATTGTGGTAGTTGGTATGCATTCATGACAAACTTAATTTTTTTATCTCATTTTTTTCCTCTTCACTTACTGACTGTCTACCTCTTAGTCCCCTTTACATTTGCAAAAGATCATTGTTGCCTATTATCTATGTTTTATTTCACTCTTTATTATGTTTTATACTATATTTAAAGTTATGTTTCTGGTTTATTTCACCTAACATTAGGGTCTCAGTGTGCGTATATTTTCCTACAAATGACTCAAATTTATCCTTTCTGGAATATTAGTACTCTATTGGTTATAAATGTTACATTTTCTTTATCTATTCATGTTGATTAGCATATATGTCATTTCCAAGATTTAGCAATTATGAATTGTGCTGCTATAAACATGGGCATGCATATATTGCTCTAATATGATAGATTTATTTTGTGAAAATACCTAGGAGGAAAATAGCCAGGTCAAATAATATTTCTGTTTTCAGTTTTCTGAGGAATCCCCATTCTGATTTCCACAATAATTGTATGAGTCTACTTTCCCACCAGCAGTATAGAAGTGTTCCTTTTTTTTGCCTTCAGCCTCATTAGCATTTGTGATTAATTGACTCTTTTTAAATTGACATTCAAAAATAGAAAAGGCAATTATTTTAATCCGTAGTTCTTGAGGAGCCTAGACTTTGTAAATGAACTTGGCATTCAATATGCAATCTAGGCTGAACTTTTGTTTATTTTTTAATGATTCATTTTAATATAGTACAGAGCTTGCAGGATAGCTCAATGGATTAAAGTGCCTGCTTATGCAGGTGCAGGGACTGGGGTTTAGTCCCTGTGTACCATGCCAGCCCTGCCCCCAGGGCATGCTTGGACAGAAACTGAGATTGAGCATGTTGGCACTAGCCTGCAATCCCAGCACTTGGGAGGCTGAAAACAGGAGGATCAGTATGAGTCCAATATATGTAGTGAGATCCTGTAGGCTCCATACTAACTACATATATATATATATATATATATATATATATATATATATATATATATTAGAGTTTGCAGGATATATATATATATATATATATATATATATATATATATCCTGCAAACTCTATTATATTAAAATGAATCAAAGAGCCAGTGGTATAGCTTGTGCGCTTGCTTAGGGAAATGCAGGGTCCAGAGTTCCTGGCTCCACCTGCCGCGCCTGCCTCCTCTAGGTCACGTTGAGCAGATGATGGAGTCCAGGAGTGGTACCCATGCCTGTAATCGCAGTACGTGGGAGGCAAGAAACAGGAAGATCACTATGAGTCTGAGCTGCATAGTAACACCTCACGCACACACACACAGAGAAGGGAAAGGGGACAGATGAGACAGGAGAGGGGAGAGGGGAGAGAGAGAGAACATTAAAAGAAAATTTCGGGGCTGGCAAGATAGCTCAGTAGAAAAACTTCTGGCTTGGCAAGCACCACAGCATGAGTTCAATCCCGGTTCCGGAAAAAAAAAAAAAAAGAAAAGAAAAGAAAAGAAAATTTCTCTACAGCACAATACAAACACAGCTTAATTACCAGTAAATAACAAGGCCTGTTTATCTCTTTCCTATCATACTGACTTTTAACTAGCAACCACAAAAATAGCAGAGACATTAATAGATTAAGAAGATGTAGGCCAGCCAGATAGTTCAGCGGACTGAAGTACCTGCTTAGGCAGACTCAGAGACTGGGATTTGATCCCAGGTGTGCAGGGCTGGCCCTGCCCCCGAGGTGCAAGGTGCGCTGAGATTGAGACTAAGACTGAGCATGGTGGCACATGCCTGTAAGCCCAGTGCTTGGGAAGCTGAAAAATAGGTGAATCATTAGGAGTCCGATGTGTAGTGAGACCCTGTAGGTCCTATACTAAAAATGCACACATAAAAGACAAGCAAACAAACAAACAAAAAAAACTGTAAAGAGAGTAAAACTCACAAATAGGTTTCTATGACTAAGATTTTAAATTATCTGACCATCATTCCAAAATAAGTATAATTAATATAGCAAGGTCACTATTGGAAAAATTGAACAACATGCAAAAATTAATTGGGTAATAAAAGCACAGAGATGGGAAATTCTAAGAAATAAACAAAAGGAAATTCCAGAAATTAAAAAAAATCTACAACAAAAATGAAGACTGTCAATAGACTGACCAAGTAATCTTGAGGAAATATCCATAGAAACTTCCAAAACAACAAAGAGTTGAAACATATACATGCAATGAAATAACTGAAATAATAATATTAACTATATTCCCAAATTAATAACATAGATAAATTTCAAATCTAGAAAACACAGAAAATATGAAGTAGGAAAAAATCTACACCTAGGCATATTGTATTCAAATTTCAGAAAATCAAAGACATGTAATATTGAAAGAAACCAGAGAATAGAAACATTACCTACAGAGGATGAAGTGCATTGAGATTTATCTTCAAAAATCATGCAAGATGATTGTGGGCAAAATCTTTTGTGTGTCAAAGGTAAAACAGTCATTGGAGAATTCTATATCCAGTGAAATGACGCTCTTCAAGTAAATGGTAAGAGGTGAATGTTGTGGCATGTGACAGTAATCCTAGCAGTTGGGACGCTGAGGCAGGAAGATCCCCATCAGCTTGAAGCTATTCTGTGTAGGGCTGGGGAGATAACTCAGTAGAATAAGTGCTTGCCTGGCAAGTGTGAGATCCTGAGTTCAATCCCCAGCTCTGAGAAAAAAACAAAGAATGAAGTTATTCTGGGCTACACAAGTTAATTCAAGGCCAGCCTACATTATGTAGTGAGACTCTACCTCAAAACAAATAAACCAAGAAAGTGAAGGATAAACACATGTTCTCAAATAGAAACAGAGAATTTGATCGCAGTAGACCTGCCCTACACATGCTAATAGTCATGCCTCAAAGAGAAGAAAAATGCTATAGTTTGACTCTTACACATGTGAAAAGGTAGAATATTAGATAAGAAATAAATGAAGGAAGATGAAGTCGTGTCTTTTCCTTTTTGTTAATTGATTTAACACTTAATTTTGCTGAAAATAAATTTAGCAATAATATATGAGGTGATAAGTCCTTAGAGATAGTTGAAATGAATAGTAATCAATTTTATAGGGAAAATGAGTGAAATGTTCATGGTACTGTCTTATAAAGGAGTTTTCTCAAGAAAAAAAGATTTAAATAGTTGAAAACTTTATGCAAATACAATTTATTAAAGTTGACAATCAGCATCATACTGCTTTAAATGAAATGTATAGAAGTAAATAAATATATCAGAAAAACAGCGTGACCTGGCATCAAAATCCAAGATTCTACTTAGGAAACTAGACAAAAAAACAAAAATCATAAAGTAAGCAGAAGAAAAGAAATAATGAAAAGTTAGAGTAAAATTCAGTGATAGTGAGAAAAGGCAACCAGTGGAGAAACTCAATGCAAAAAAGCTGTTTCTTTGTGAAGATTAATATAATTTATAATCATCTAAAGAGACAACATACTGAAACACAAATAATGTCTGAAACAAAAGTATTTTGTTATCATAATATTAACATATAATAAAGGAAAGAATATAAACAGTGTTGTTCTTTGATAACTTATGTTAAAGAAACTATTCCTCAGAAGGCACAATCAACAAAAATTAACACAGAGAGAGAGAGAGAGATGTGTATAAGCCTGAAACTGTTAAAGAGATTGCATCAAAGATTAATGCCATTCCAAAGGGAAGCCAATAGGCCAGGTGTTTTCACTGGTAAATTTTCTAGTCAGTCATGTGATAAAGACGCTAAAAATACCAACAACATCACTCAGCTGTATCTAAAATAGATTCCAGTGCAACAAAAGTATAGGAATTTACTACAGAGTTCCTAATGATATTCTTCCTTCACTTAGCTTAACATTTAAGGTTCTCTGCTGTAGCATTTTCTAATATTTAATTGTAGAAATTAGTCCATTTATCCCCTTAATAGTAGGCAGATTCTTTTATTGTTTTTACTCATTGTCTGTTATGAATAAAGCTGCTATGAACATGTGTGTACAACATTTTGGGTAGTCATATTTTTTATTTCTCTTGGATATATGCCTGCAACTGGACTCGTTAGAACATATGGTTACTTTTTTGAGACACTATCCCAAGTTATAAAAACAGTGGCACAATTTTACATTCTGAGCAGCAGTGTATAAAGATTATAATCATTCTATACATGCTAATGCATTTTATTATCTGTAGTTCTTTTAAATGTATTTAGTGCAGGGTCTACAGGGTCTCACTACACAGATCAGACTTGTAGTGATCCCCCTGTTTTCAGCCTCCCAAGCTCTGAGATTGCAGGTTCACACCACCACACCCAGTCTCAGTCGCCCTCTTTGTGTGCCCTGGGGATGGGGCTAGCACAGCCTGTGATGCTGATATCTGTAGTTTTTTATAGTTATTCCAGTGGTTTTGAAGAAGCACCTAACTCTGGCTTTGATTTTCACTTCCCACCTAATTGTGTTGATCATTTTTATGTATATTTAAAGGTAATTTTTACATTTTCTATGAACAAATATCTACCCAGAACTTTACACTATGCTATAGTTTGTACAAACAATTTCTCCCCAAAGACTCATGTGCTCAAAGCTGGGCATTTGGGAAGATGATAAAATTAATCTCATCAATTGATGAATCCATTGATTTCTTAGGACTTAGGGCATGGTTGGAGAAAACAGGTCATTTGGGCATGGCTTTGAAGTGTATCTTTCCTTGAACTATCTTGCTCACTCTGCTTCCTGGCTTGCATAGATGTAGCCACCTTCCTCTGACATGCTCTTCTATAATAATATTTCTGCTTTGAAGTATGGCAACTATGAAACTGATACTGAGAAACTATTATATACAACTGTATTAGGTAGAAATGTTACAGGTAGCGAATAAAGGTAGGCCTTGAAGGGGTCACTGCAAATGCATTAAATCCATTTCTTAAGGTCCAGACCTAAAGACAAAAGATGGAAGGACTACATGTACATATTTTGCCTAGGGATAAACAATAATGATTAATATTCTAAGTCGACATCAATCATCTGGAAAAGTCCCTGGCCTTCTCTTTTAGGAAAGGTTCTTGTTCTTTCCATGCACACTTGCTACATGATGTGCTTTCCCACAGGATCAATATTACCTAAGCAACTATACTTGTAATATTACTGACTGCTCATAGTGTTGTCCCACCTTAGACTTGCCTCATCATTTCATAACCACCTTGTAGTTTTATTCTATAAAACTTATTTTTAAGAAATGGGCTCATGGATCTGGGGAACACCCCTCGGGACCCCCTCCTGTCCCTCTCTCAGGCAGGAGCTTTCTTTCCCTCAATAAATCTATTCTGCTCATAAAAAAAAAGAAATGGGCTCATGGGAACCCACTTTTCAGACCCCCCTTCTGTCTCTCTTAGACAGATTTCTTTCCTTCAATAAGCATTTCTATTCTTAACTTCTTTTTTTCTTTTAATTTTTTTTCTTTTGTATTTTTAGGGAAGGGTCTATAGGATGTTCAGGGTCTCACTACTAGATCAGACTCGTAGTGATCCACCTGTTCACAGCTCTCAAGACCTGTGACTACAGGCATGTACCACCACTCACAGTCTCAATTGCCCTCTCACCATGCCCTGGGGGTGGGGCTGGACATTGAACCCCCAGGTCCCTGCGCCTGCTTGTAGCCACTTTAATCTGCTGAGCTATTTGGCCCACTCTCTGCTCTTAACTTTTGTAGTTACTTAGCATGCATGCTTTGATTTTGCGGAACATGAACTTGGTGTATTGGACATCTAGCCTGTTGGGAGTGATAATATTTCCCACACATTATTTGGATTATTTGGAGGTCCTATATCATTCCTATATCAAAACTATAAACAAACTTAAACTCCTTTAAATTGTGTCACGTAGCCGGGCGTGGTGGCTCACGCCTGTAATCCCAGCACTCGGGCGGCTGAGGCAGGAGGATTGGTGCGAGTTCGAGACCAGCCTGGGCTACAAAAGTGAGCTCAAGGCCAGCCTGAGCTGCATAGAGAGACCCTGTCTCAAAAAGACAAAAAAAAAATTGTGTCACGTATTTTCCCAGTCCAAGAAAGCTGACTAATATTTGACCCGCCCGCGGGTCAGCACATGGGTTCTTACCTGGGGAAGGAGCAGGGATTAAGACAAAGACAGGGCAAGAGACACGAGAAATGGAGACAAGACAGGATTCTGATCAAGTCTCGTTTATTGAAGAAGTGAACGGGGTTTAAGTAAAGGTAGCAGGGGAAAAGGAATCTGCCTCAGCGGTTCCCTTGCAACCAGCGGAGGGTTTAAGACCCAAGGAATGTTCTTGTTTCAGCATTACAATAGAGAGGCTCTCACAAGGCGGCTCCCCAAATACTGGACATTCCACAGGTAGTATATTTGCCTTTATGCACTTTTAGATCCACTATCTTATGAAATATATCATTTGGAAAAAATTCTACCATTATTTGGGTTGGCTTATTCACTTGTGCCCTTGGAAATAAAAACATTTTTAAGTTTAATGATTTTCTGAGTGTCTATTATTTCCTTTGTTACTTATGGTCATAGGTAAGAAGCTGTTAACTAGTGCAAGAATCACAGCCACTTAGCTATTGCATGGTCACAATACAGTACTTGGCATCCACAACTTATAGGAGGAGAATTTTATTTTGGCTCCAAGATAAGGAGGTTTCAGCCCGTGGCAGGCTGGCTCAGATATGGCATGCTTGAAAGACCTGCCATAGAGAAATGCTGCTCCCATAATACCAGCGAGGAAGAACAGATAGAAGGGAGGAGTCAGCAAATGAGATATAGCCTTCCAAGTCCCAGTTTCAGTGACCTCGTACTTCTGACCACACCCAATCTCTCAACAGTACACTGTGCTTTTGAATTTACCAGAGGATGAATCTACCAGTAAGTAGAATGGCCCCATGATCCAATCACCTCCAAAATCCTTATTTTGTGCATATGAGTGTTTTGCAGGAATATTCTAGATCCAAATGATATTTCTCTTCTGGTCTGTAAAGGACTCTTATAGATCTCTTTATACAAAATTGCATTTAATCTGATTCTAAGAGTCAACTAAGTTGCAGTACTGATGAAAAGTCCAAGTCTGAAGTTTCCTCTGAGACTGAAGGCAAACTCTTTGAAGTGAGGCTCTATAAAAATAAAAAAGGAAGTGAAAGTGTCAAAATACAATGGCACAAGATAAACATTCCCTTACCAAAGAAAAGAAACAGATGATAGAAAGAAACAGGAAAAAAGTAATATGCAAACCCAACAGGTAAATCATAGAATTCTGGACTACTATGTCCAGCACTTAGGACAAATTATAGTGACATGTGAACCCCAAAAATTTCAGGAAACTCCACTCTTATGAAATTGTCAAGTAAAGTCTTCATGGCTTATATCTTGGCCTGACTCTTCACTACCCCTGGCCTTCTTCAGTAGATATTTCATATTTCTGGCTTCAGTTTTGTAGGATCTCCACACCACTTTCAGTTTTGTTCTCCCAGATTTATATACTACTCTATTAGGGACATAGTATTTGATCTTCAGCCCTTCTTCTAAAATTGATGTGGAATTCCCTCTGACCTCACACCTCTGTCATTTAATAAACTTGTAAGACTAGCCCAATGTGTATGACTCCACAGTCTGCTGTCAGATTCATTAGACAGGTCCTCTTAGACCGGGGCTGCTGAAGCCTTTGAGTACCTGAGTGCCTAAGCATGGAGAACTAAATCCAAGGATACAATTTCCTATGCGACCCTTGTTGAACTGGGTATCCTGGAGCTCTCTTCTCATAGTAGAGTCTTTAGCCCTTGTATGCGTGTGTCTGCAAACTACAGTCATGCCAATTCTCAAGGTGGCTTCAAGCCTTTGTTCTTATTCTCAAATGCAAAGCGTTTAACTTCTTTGTACTGCTAATCATTTTAGTGACCATGCTTTCCTTTGCTAGAACTTTATTTATTTATTTATTTATTTAAATTTATTTATTTATGTTGTGGCTGGCTCAGCCCACCTTGGGGGTGGGGCTGGGGCAACTTGTAGTGCAAGGGATGGAACCTCAGTCCCTGCGGTTGCCTAAGCTTGCCTGAGCAGGCACTCTGCACCGCTGAGCTATCTCCACCAGCCCCGTGCTCGAACTTTATAGTTTCAGTTTTATAGTTTCTTTGCTTCTCAGTTCCATCAAGTTTTTCAGATTAAATTGATCTGCATTTTACTCTTGATTCTCATAGTAAATATGCCTAAAAGAAGCCAATATTGCTCAGGACGTAGATTAAACGCTGGACTCGCTTGAAATTTTGTCCTCCAGATTAGTTTGTTATACACAATCTCAGTCTCTTAAAATCTCTCAGGACATAATGAACATGGAGAAAAACTTTCTTCTGGAGTGTAACACATATATTTTCTCATTCAACTGTCAATGGATTCCTTGCTCCCAGCTGAAATCTGAGCACAGTTTTTATTGCCACAATTTTTATCAGTGTTTTGGTCTTCTGAGTTCTCACTAGAATATCCATCAAGCTTGATTTAGAGCACTATAGAACTTCTCTAGCTAGCATGTCCAAATCTTTTCAAAAATCCTTCTACAAACAAGCTCCAGCGTTTCTGGATGACATGAGTAGGTGGTCATAGTAATGACTTCATGCCTGGTATGACATTTTTAATTGTTTTCTTATAGCTTGGATACAATGCTGAATACTGAACTTAACATAGGAAAAAGTTATTATGACTCACATTCAGTTTGGACTGAGTTAGAACTTTGGATCTTGCACTTGACAGGTAGACTTATGCCACTGATTTATCTTCCCAGGTGAGTCACATTTTTTAACAGACCATAATATGTCTATCAAAGGAAAGAAAGCTTCTGTCCGAGGGAGGGACAGAAGGAATTCCTTTTTGGGTTGCCAAGGAATCTGCCTTTTCTATAGATTTTTATAGAGCAAAACCATGGGGTAAGGCAGGTCTAAGGTGGGAAAAATGAGAACTCACTAGGTGAACATGAGGTGGGATGAAACTATAGCCAAGTGATAAAATTATAGTGACAATAGCTTAGGTAAAATTGATAAAATCAGGACCAAATGGGGAAGTGACTGACTCATATTTTTAGAAGTTTCATTCCATGTTTGGCAGATACAAATTAAAAAATGGCATGGCAGGCCAGGGAGATAACTGAGTGGCTTAAATGACTGTGTGGCAAGTGCAAGGTCCTAAGTTCAAGCCTGGTACAATAAAAAGAAAAGAGAAGAGAAAAAAGAAATGGCATGGTGCAAGAGCCTGCTTCAGAGGAAAGTTGTTCATGTTAGGGCAGTGAGGAAACTGAGATGGGAGGAGACTGGGATACACATACATCTTCCCATGTTATAGCCTAGGGACCAACCTGCTCTAACCAGGCCCCACCTCCCAACAGCACTTTCAGCCACTGATCTTGCCAGTCGATGAATTCACTGATTAGTACAGTGCCCACATGATACAGTCACTTTCCCAAAACCTCACCTCTGAGTGTGGGAGAGTTTCAAAGGAAATTCCAAATTCATACATCAAAGTCAAGATTTATACCCATATTTCCTTTAACAGTTTTATAGATTTAGCTCTTACATTTAGATCTTTGATCAATTTCATGGTAACTTTTATATATGGTGTAAAATAGAGATTCAAAACCAGTTTTTTGCATGTAGCTGTACAATTGTCACAACACTATTTGTTGAAAGAACAATGATTATATGGCTTTCACTTGTCAAAATGTAATATATTTAAATAGTTATTACTTTTGGACTGACAATTCTATTTCATTTATATCTAGGTCGCCATTTATGTTAATCCCACACAGTCTGGGTAACTGAAGCCTTCAAAAACCAGCCTGAACTAAAATTCGGTAATGAGTCATCCAATTTATACTTTTTTATTAACTTAGAGTTTAAAAAATTATGTATGTGTGTATGTATGTATGTATGTATTTGATACAGGGTCCCACTACCCAGTTCAGAATCATAGTGATACTCCTGTCTCAGTCTCCCCAGTGCTGTGATTACAGGTGTGGGCCACCACGCTGGTTTTGGTGCTCAGTGTGCCATGCCCAGAGTTCCAGGATCTGCATGGCATGCAGCACTGGAGTTTGAACTAAAGTCCTTGCACTTTTCAGACAGATGCCTAGACTGCTGAGGAATCTCCTCAGCCTTATTAACTCAGATGTTGAAGATTGCTTGTATTTTCATACAAACTTCAAGAACATCTTGTAAAATTTTGCAACCCCCCCAATTTGTCAGTAAGTGTATTAAATCTCTACATTAATCTACTCATACTATTTTAATATTAAGTCTTCCAAGTCATAAACGACCTTTTTGTGTGTTTGTGTTCCTCAATGTTATTCAACATCATTTTGTAGTTTCTGATATACGACGATTATACATTTGGTAAAAGTTATTCCTTAGTTATAAAATCCCTTTGGATATTACTTTAGTTACATTAAAAATTCATTATTATTTTGCTTTTATATTATATTTTTTCTAACTTATTAAAATTTATTTACTTAATTTATATTAATGGCTTGATTTTTCTTTTTTGTACAAAGTAGCAATTGTAGCTCATTGCAATAAATATTAGGGGTTTTAAGATTATTGCTACCCTATCGAAATAAAGTTATCTTTCCTGTAATATCTCCTCAAATAAGTACTGAACTTGCCTGTTAGTTTTTAAAAATTTTTCTCAGTAAGGTTTACATTTAAGTTTTATTCCTGTATACATGTTTACGGTAATTATTAATTGTATTGTTATTATCAGTTGTGACCATTTATTGTAATATGTCAACTTTGCTGGACAAAGAAATGATTATCATATTAGTAAAGCACACTTCTATATGTATTTGTGAGTTATTTTCAGAGATGATTGGCATGTAGCCTAGCAACATGAGGAGCGGCAACTCTCTCCAGTTGTTTGGGGCACCATCCAATTGGTTTGTAGTCTGGACAAAATGAAAGATAAAGAAGTTGTTGCATGATTTAAAGTCTTCATTCTGCTCAGTCATGCATATATTTAGCTATTGTCAGTCGTGGACATATACATTCAGTCTTCCAATACAGACTAATACTCTTGATTGTTCAGTTAGCTTTTAGGCCTTTGGTCTTTCAGAATGATGCAGTATCACTTA